>JARFJB010000168.1:0-2500 GCA_036346205.1 Vesta saturnalis
TAATATTTAGATCTATCCGGTAACGCACATAAGACTTCAGCTTCAGATGTTTCAGGTTTTTGTGACTTGGTATTCGTAGATCCAACATTATTACTAGTTTTAACCTAGTATTCATCATTGACGTTAAGTAGATTCCAGAGATTGCACAAGTTTTAAAGTAATATTTTCTAACAATCGTTGACCAATGTGGGACATGTTTAGACCACTTATAAAAGCATCTCGTATATACCTAGTCTTCTTTGTTTTTCTCAGAAGTAACTTTTTGAACTTGCAAGTCTTTGCTTGGCAAACGAAGTGCTTAGTCATGTTGGTCAATTTTTTCACTTCTTACTGATAAGCTGGTATCTTGTGCGATAACCGATGGCCAGTTAAATATAAAATAATAATTAATAACGAAACAGCTTACCAACATGTGGTAGAACGCTTAGAATTTTATATTCTAAGGTTTATCGCTCCTTTTTTGTATTTTACAGTTGGTGAATACTGAGAAACATCAACGAAGAATACTCCGCGTGAGAGTGTGCGTGCGTGCGTGAATGAGTGTGTGTGTGTGTGTGTGTGTGTGTGGTGTGGCGTGCGCGTGCGCGTGCGCGTGCGCGTGCGCGTGCGCGTGCGCGTGCGCGTGGGCGTCGCGTGCGCGTGCGGTGCGCGTCGTGTGCGTGTGCGTGTGCGTGTGCGTGTGTGTGTGTGTGTTTTTTTGTGAATAAATTTTTATTTTAGCATGCTCCATCATACAAGACACTACATGCTAAGTGTAATTATACATTATCTGATTTCAATATTGTCTTATACATTAGCTAATACTAAATTCAGTTTTTGTTACAATATTCACAAAAAGCAACACCAATCATGCTTTATCAATTACCTACGTAACGTTTTAACAAATTAATTATTTTATGGTTTATTTTTAGTTAACATTAGCTCGTATATATTTGTGCTAATGTTAAATAAAAAATACCATTTACATTTTAACATTTTTTCGGGGTAAATTACTAATTATATTAAGAAAAACAAATAATAATTATAATAACAATAAAATGAAATTACAACTAGTATTAAAAAATCAACAAATTTTTACTACATTGTTTAGCTGTAGTTCTAAAATCTTATCCTGATGTAAATTTATTTATATTAAAACTAAAGAGTCAAAGTCTATATTATTAACAAAGTTAATAAAAGCACTAAAATAGTTTTGCACTAGTTTTTCTTTATTAATTGGCCATATATCACCCTTAATGTTAATTATTCTTTTCAACTCATCCCTTATTGTAACTAATTTTACACAGTCATATAGGAAATGGTTAACTGTTTGTTCAGGTGAACCACATACACAACTTTTATTGTCTGTAATTTTAAACCTGAAGTAGTAACTATTAAGTTTTCCATGTCCTGTTAACATAGTAGCTAATGCATACGTATGTGGTATTTTAATTTTTAATCTTTCTTCAACAGTGAAGAAGTATTCTTTAGTCAGAGCTCCTTTAGTGCTGTTTTGCCATTCTTTTCCCCATTTTGTAATACTTAATTTTTCTTTTTCTACTATCATTTCTTTAATTCTCATTTTCATGTCTCTTCCCATATGTGTTGCTTTTATTATATGTTTTTCTTTTTGTATAGCTACTAATTCTTCCAGTTTTATTAATATCGGTGTTAGTCCAGTTAAAATACAAGTTGCTTCATAAGAAGTTGTTCTAAAACCTTTAATAATTTTGATGTTAATTAATCTTTGCACTCTTCTGTATTTATTTTGATTATATTTTCTTTTAATAGCTTCAATCCATATTGATGCACCATATGAAAGCATTGGTAATATCGCTCCTTTATAAATTATTTTTCGTGCTTGATGACCTATTCCCCATTTCAGTTTAGCCGACCTTGACAAAATATGTATCATTTTTATACATTTGGAGGTAGTATATTCAATATGCTTGTTAAAGCTTAATTGATTATCAATATATATCCCTAAATATTTTATGTTGTCTGTCTGATCTATTATTTTATTATTCAGATATACATTTATCTTAGTTTGCCGCGATTTTGACTTTCTGGATACTATCATTACTTTTGATTTTTCTTCATTAAATTGAATTTTATTGTTTGTTGCCCAATTCATTATTTTTAATTTCGATGTTTGCATAATTTTCTGCTTCTATTGGTGTCTTTCCTGTCGTTAATGTTATTAAATCGTCTGCAAAGGCAATAACTTTTTTTTGTTGGTATATTTTATATTAAGTAGGGAATCATATTGAATGTTCCAAAATCCCCACTGCATGAACCTTGGGACATCCTTTGTATATATTACTTCTAAGCTCAATATTGTTTAGTTGTATAATTGCTTCTCTGTCTTCAAAGTAAGTTTTTTTAGTTTAAATAGGTTTCTTGGACATTTAAATTCTCTAAGTGCTTTTTTATACTTGGCCACCATGCAGCATCAAATGCACCTTTTACATCAAGGCTAACAATTACTACATCTTTTCTTTCATCTAGGTTCTTAACAACA
>JARFJB010000168.1:7500-204627 GCA_036346205.1 Vesta saturnalis
GTGTGCGTGTGCGTCGTGTGCGTGTGCGTGTGTGCGTGTGTGCTGTGCGTTGTGTCGTGTGTGCGTGGTTGTGTGTGTGCGTGTGTGTGTGTGTGTGTCGTGTGTGTGTGTGCGTGTGTGTGTGTGTGTGCGTGTTGTGTGTGTGTGTGCGTGGTTGTGGTGTGTGTGTGTGCGTGTGTGTGTGTGTCGGTGCGTATGGTGTTGCTGCGCGTGTGGCGCGTGGTGCGGCGTGGCGTGCGGTGTGCGGCGTGGCGTGCGTGTGCGCGTGCGTGTGCGCGTGCGTGCGTGCCCGCGTGCGTGCGTGCGTGCGCGTGCGTGCGCGTGCGTGCGCGTGCGTGCGCGTGCGTGCGTGCGTGCGCGTGCGTGGTGCGTGCGCGTGCGTGGCGTGCGTGGCGTGCGTTGCGTGCGGTGCGTGCGCGTGCGTGCGGTGCGTGCGCGTGCGTCGCGTGCGTGGCGTGCGTGTGCGTGCGTTTGCGTGCGTGTGCGTGCGTGTGCGTGCGTGTGTGTGCGTGTGCGTGCGTGTGCGTGCGTGTGCGTGCGTGTGCGTGCGTGTGCGTGCGTTGCGTTCGTGTGCGTGCGTGTGCGTGCGTGTGCGTGAGTGTGCGTGCGTGTGCGTGCGTGTGCGTGCGTGTGCGTGCGTGTCGTGCGTGTGCGTGCGTTGCGTGCGTGTGCGTGCGTGTGCGTGCGTGTGCGTGCGTGTGCGTGCGTGTGCGTGCGTGTGCGTGCGTGTGCGTGCGTGTGCGTGCGTGTGCGTGCGTGTGCGTGCGTGTGCGTGCGTGTGCGTGCGTGTGCGTGCGTGTGCGTGCGTGTGCGTGCGTGTGCGTGCGTGCGTGCGTGTGCGTGCGTGTGCGTGCGTGTGCGTGCGTGTGCGTGCGTGTGCGTGCGTGTGCGTGCGTGTGCGTGCGTGTGCGTGCGTGTGCGTGCGTGTGCGTGCGTGTGCGTGCGTGTGCGTGCGTGTGCGTGCGTGTGCGTGCGTGTGCGTGCGTGTGCGTGCGTGTGCGTGCGTGTGCGTGCGTGTGCGTGCGTGTGCGTGCGTGTGCGTGCGTGTGCGTGCGTGTGCGTGCGTGTGCGTGCGTGTGCGTGCGTGTGCGTGCGTGTGCGTGCGTGTGCGTGCGTGTGCGTGCGTGTGCGTGCGTGCGTGCGTGTGCGTGCGTGTGCGTGCGTGTGCGTGCGTGTGCGTGCGTGTGCGTGCGTGTGCGTGCGTGTGCGTGCGTGTGCGTGCGTGTGCGTGCGTGTGCGTGCGTGTGCGTGCGTGTGCGTGCGTGTGCGTGCGTGTGCGTGCGTGTGCGTGCGTGTGAGTGCGTGTGCGTGCGTGTGCGTGCGTGTGCGTGCGTGTGCGTGCGTGTGCGTGCGTGTGCGTGCGTGTGCGTGCGTGTGCGTGTGCGTGCGTGGCGTGTGCGTGCGTGTGCGTGCGGGTGTGCGTGTGCGCGTGCGCGTGCGCGTGCGCGTGCGCGTGTGCGCGTGTGCGCGTGTGCGCGTGTGCGCGTGTGCGCGTGTGCGCGTGTGCGCGTGTGCGCGTGTGCGCGTGTGCGCGTGTGCGCGTGTGCGCGTGTGCGCGTGTGCGCGTGTGCGCGTGCGCGTGTGCGCGTGTGCGCGTGTGCGCGTGTGCGCGTGTGCGCGTGTGCGCGTGTGCGCGTGTGCGCGTGTGCGCGTGTGCGCGTGTGCGCGTGTGCGCGTGTGCGCGTGTGCGCTGTGCGCGTGTGCGCGTGTGCGCGTGTGCGCGTGTGCGCGTGTGCGCGTGTGCGCGTGTGCGCGTGTGCGCGGGTGCGCGTGTGCGCGTGTGCGCGTGTGCGCGTGGCGGTGCGCGTGTGCGCGTGTGCGCGTGTGCGCGTGTGCGCGTGTGCGCGTGTGCGCGTGTGCGCGTGTGGGCGTGTGTGCGTGTGTGCGTGTGCGCGTGTGCGCGTGTGCGTGTGTGCGGTGTGTGGTGGTGCGTGTGTGTGGGTGTGTATGGTGTGTGTGTAAGTGCGCGTGTGCGTGTGTGTGTGGGTAAGTGCGTGCGTGGTATATGTGTGCGTGTGCGTCTGTGTGTGCGTGTGTGTTTGCGTGTGCGTGTGTTTTGTATTCAAGCTTATTTTAATTTCTTCTGAAGCTGATTATATCTTCAGTGGTGGTGAGGTAGGAGTTGCTGAAATTCTGGATTTGCTTTAGTATGTCGTTGCATTTATTCTATAGCTGATTCTGATGCTGATAACACGATGTGTACCTGCAGTTCCCCTTCTGGTGGATTTACAATTTTCTATGTTGTGGAATCTGCACTTAAGAGTTCTGTAATAGATGTTTGAGTCCCTTTTTGTATTTTACAGATGGTGTATACTAAGAAACATCAAAGAAGAGTACTCTGCGTGTGTGTGTGCGTGCGTCCGTGAATGAGTGTGTGTGTGTGTGTGTGTGTGTGTGTGTGTGTGTGTGTGTGTGTGTGCGAACGCAAATGCGCGTGTGCGTGTGTGTGTGTGGTGTGTATGTGTGTGTGTGAGTGCGCGTGTGCGTGTGGGTGAGTACGTGCGTGCGTGTGCGAGTCCGTGTGTGTGTGTGTGTGTGTGTGTGGTGTGTGGGGGGGGGTATGTATGTGTGTGTGTGTGCGTGTGGTGCGCGTGTGCGTGTTTGTGTGGGTGAGTACGTGCGTGGTATGTGTGTGCGTGTGCGGGTGTGTGCGCGCGTGTGTGTGTGTGTGTGTGTGTGTGTGTGTTTTGTATTCAAGCTTATTTTCATTTCTCCTGAAGCAGATTAGATCTTCAGTGGTGGTGAGGTAGGAGTTGCTGAAATTCTGGACCAGCTTTAGTATGTCGTTGAATTTATTCTACAGCTGATTCTGATGCTGACAACACGATGTGCAGTTCCTCTTCTAGTGGATTTACAATATTCTTTGTTGTGGAGTCTGACCTCAAGGCATCTGCAATAGGTGTTTGTGTTCCTTTCTTGTATTTTACAGTTGGTGAATACTGAAAAACATCAAAGAGGAATACTCTGCGTGTGAGTGTGTGTGCGTGCGTGCGTGGGTGCGTTTGTGGGTGCGTTTGTGGGTGCGTGTGTGGTGCGTGTGTGGGTGCGTGTGTGGGTGCGTGTGTGAGTGCGTGTGTGGGTTCGCGCGTGCGTGCGCACGTGCGTGAGTGTGCGTGTTTGCGCGTGAGTGAGTGAGTGAGTGAGTGTTTGTGCGGGTGTGCGTGTGAGAGTACGCGCACGCGAGGGCGCGTGTGCGCGAGTGAACGCGTGTGCGTGCGCGCGCGCGCGCGTGTGTGTTGGTCATGATAATATCCACGATAACAAGGAAAACACCTACGGACTTAACATTTTGTATTCAAGCTTGTTTTCATTTCTCCTGGAGTTGATTAGGTTTTGGGAGAAATTCAGTGGTGGGGAGGGAGTGTTTATTTTTGTCAAATATTTCTGATACAGCTATGTATTTCAAAACTATAAAAATTGCAATTTTTTGATACGACCCGTAATTTAGCGGCAAAAAATTCCTAAGGTAGAATATGTGTTCGTTCAAATTTTTTCAATATCTGAATAAATAAAATGAGTAGACATAGTTTTCAATGAAAATTGATTTTACATAACTTTTCTTTATAAAGTTACTTAATATAAAGCGAAATAAATTAACCTCTCTCTGACATGAAGTTTTAAAAGTCGGTTTGACATAGATCATTGTTTTTGTTTTTACAATGTTGCCTACTTTCGTAATGAACAAATAACAGTGGCTGCATAACCGTCTTAAGAAATTGTTATCAAAATTATTTCATTTCTTTTAATTTCCATTTTGTAGGTTGGAAAGTCGTGTGTTATTCCACACCAGATATTTTTACTATTTATTTGGTGATAAATAAAGAAAATACTTGCAGTGTCACATTTTGTTGTACAATTTTGATTGCACCGTTATTTTTTTTTACTATCAAATATTTTAATTTGTCCAAGCAGCTACACGTCTCATATCAGCAAGTAGAAATATAGTAGGTACGTAATACTTTATTATAAAACTATTATTATACTAATTCCATATAAAACGAGCGGTAATTTGGATTCTTGCCTTAAAAACAACATTATGCTACTCCAAATTTTCTAATTTTGTCTAACTTAGTAACAATCGAATTCAACATATGAGCATTTCTTTTTTCAAACGTACGTAATAAATTTTGATGTGCAGGTCTTTAGTTTGTTATACAAAAAATTCTACATGTTAATTTGATTGATTGCTAATATCAATATAGCCAATGTCAAAAATTTTAAGATATTTAAATCATCCATTCTTTGTATCACCATAGTTTATAATATTTTGTTTTTGTAAACGTTAATTATTTACTTCTAAATTGACGGTATCACAGTTTTTCTTTATAATTTATCAAATTATGGGTAAAAAACTAGAAATCCATTTTTCAACTTTTTACGCGAGTTTCGAGTAAACAATCCCCATTTAACTGTGACCGAACATGTGAAGCAAGGTGCAGTAGAATGGAAAAAATGGATGATGATGCCCGAGAACCCTTCCGAACCTTGGCTCAAAGCGCTCCCCGACATCCACGCCGGCAGCTAAATCTTGGCCGTGTTATCAAAAAATTAGATAGGGATATCACAGAAGCTTGAGAAGAAGGAAAGGGTGAAAGTAAAAGTAGAAGCCGTAGCAGAATATCAAAAAGTATTCTTCTACGACTTCTCTTTTACTCACCCTCACGTAATGGACGCAAAACTGTGATTTATTTCTTTTGTAGCAAGTAGTTTTTATAAATTTTATGTAATAAATCACATTTCCATCAATTGCTAATCATCCCTATTTTGGGGTAAATAATTAAATGTAAGTATAAAATTGTTTGTATTCTGATTGATAGTGCAAGAGCGGAAAACGCATCATGGTATGATAACCGTAATGAAGCGCCATAGGTTTTAGCTCGAATAATACGCCGTGTTTTGGCTTATTTTAATTAAAATTACATTTTTATGAAAGATTCAAAAAGCATGACGTTTTCTGTCATCAAAATTATGTTAATGCTTCTGTTACTATCCCGTATTATTAAAGTATCGTTCTGTACAACGCATATTTACAAATGTAACCCTATAAAAAATACTATTACATACTGTTTTTTTGGTAATAAACACTTTTCGTAAGGGTCGTGCGAGATTTGCAGTTTGTACGGAGATTTAAATCTTTTTGGTGTTTCTTACAGCACAACAAAGTCATGTGCGGACAAAAATGTATTTTATTTTAAACATATTATACATAATTATCGAGTCCTGTGTGCTTCTTCAAAATGAACGTTACATGAATCACAGATCACTTGTGTTGATATACCCAAAAGTTAGCGGGATAATGTTTATCACGGTTAACCAGCCATTCCCAGTTTGTGTGAAGTTTAGTACATTTATAGTTATGACGATCGTCGGCGCAATCAGGACAGTGTGAGACTGACTGATGCCCAAATTCTGCCGAGCGACGTATTCCATCTGCTGGACCTGCTAAGCGTTTTTTGCAGTCGATACATGAACGAGCAAGAGGGGCCTCCTTGTTTCTCCATCCTGTTAAGTTGTACGATAAAATAGCATTCGTATAGCTGGGTGTATATATCATTTTCAGGGATTTCAATCGTGATATTCTATAGAACACTCGCGAGCTAAATTGACGGAAGTTGGTCCAACTCTATTTGGGACAAGACGCAGTATTACCGAGGACATCTTCTCCTTAGTAGCTGCTATCGGTGTGAAGCAGTTATCGATGAGTGATAATCCTTTCTCTTGAAAGTACCTCCTTGGATTACAGAGCATATCCCGGTAGTAACTGTAATGGTAATAATTAGGAAAAATAACAAACTTAGAATATGTATGGATCCAACTAACCTGAAGAAAAACATTTGAAGCGACATTTTCCATTAAAAAACCTGTTAAGTTGTACGATAAAATAGAGTTCGTAGCTATATGTATATCGTTTTCAGAGATTTCTACCGTAACATTCCATAGAACCCTCGCGAGCTAAATTTACGGAAGAATGGTTTTCAAATTTTTGACTTTGGGCATGTTCACCATTGTTCGGTTGCTGGATGTGAGCGAAACCTCCAGCTTAGATAAAATCACTCATGGTTTAATATATTTTAGATACCAAACGATAAATATGAGTTATGATTTAATTTCGTCACAAATTGTCTTATTTCATTTAGAACTGGACATAGGGTTTAGCCATATTTTACTCGAGCAGAAGCTATTCCCTTACGTACAGCATTTTATTAAGCTTTAACACTAGCTTGACGATTGCTTGTATGATGGCGGGATGATCATTAGCCAGCCGAAGAGTGAAAAAAGGATTTTCAACAAAATGTTTTTATTTTTCAACATAATCTGCTAAACGTTCAATACATTTTATTAAGCTTTAACACTAGCGATTGCTTGTATATCATGATCATTAAATGAAACTTTTCAACAAAATTTTCAACATAATCCTAAACGTTCAATACATTTTTTCCAGCGATGTTATGCTTTAATCCCGTCTCGAAAGAAATTTTCCTCAAGTCCAGCGAAATAGGCATCTACCGCGGCTCCCTAGGGAAATTTTTAGTTTAAGGAATAGCTGAAAGTCCGATGGAGCCAAGCCGGTCGGACAAGACGGATGGTGAAGTAAATCTTATCGCAATTTTCGAATCTTAGTCATTGAAAAGGTGTTGGTGTGAGGGTGGGCATTATCATGATGAAAAATGATCTTTTTACGTGCTAAATCAGGTCTTTTTCGTTTAACATGGCCCATAAGATAGCAATATTCTCCAGGTATCGTTTACCCTTTGGAAGGTAATCGACAATTATAATTCGATTAGCATCCCAGAAAACCGACGGCATAACCTTTCCAACAGATTTCATTGTCATTGAAACCTAATGACGGCACGTTTCTGAAAATTATCCAGTCCAAGATAATCAAAAACACATTCACTTTGAGAAGCTGCTAACAACAAACTATTGAACAGATCGATATCAGATTTTCAATGTGATCAACCTAAGCATGTAACTAAATTTCAAACTAATAGTTAGTGTATTACCGCCCTCTATTTGGAGGCTGGTTAATAATCATACCGCCCTCGAACTTCATTTTATATTTTTAATGTAGAATAAAGCAAAACATAGTATTATAAACATTTTCTTTAATAAGAAAAGATTTTCATATTAAAGGCTGTTGAATTTACAAGGCCTCTGTCAGAAAAAGTAACATAAATAAAGAAGAAAATTGCAACTGAGGTTCTAAACACAAATTAAACAAATATCAGTTGTCTTCATCGTTCTATTATTTCTGTAAAACAGTCCAAATAATACTCTCTTTAGTAACTTAGTTCTTATAATTTCTCATATTTGGTACTTCATAAGTGCCCTTGAATATTGACATTTTAGACACGGTCCACTCTAGTAGCTTTGTTTTAAGCCCACTGGAACATGGAATTGGAAGACTCTGGAGTTAGTTCTGCTGTGGACTTATTAAGACTTTTCAGAAGGTCTATGTGTCTTTTGACCACATCTCCGTTTTGTAACCAGTTTGCAATTGCAATCTGGTCAAGATGATTTTGGATGGGACGTTTTGTCTTTGATGGCCGTAAAATAAAAAAGGTACAAACAGCACTTTATTTATCGGACTATATGAACATATCACGGATATAAATAAGTAAAATGCTTATAATAGTTCAAATTATATTGACAATTCAAGTTTCAAGGTCACTCAATATTAATTTACTTGTCCAAATCTAGTAAGTGTTTGTTTTATCCATTTAATATTTGAGCGAAAGAAAAAAGACAACATATTCTGTTCCATCTTATTTTGCAAGTCATGGTACTTTTTTATAATGGTATTCTCATTTGTCAAAATGACAAGCACTCAATTTGACGCCGTCCTGTCTAAAATAGTAGTGCTGTGTTGCTTACCTATGTAACGCACATGACCAAGTCATATTAAATTAATAGTAATGTCTTGAGAACATGCCAAAAGCCTTACCGTTATGGTGTTGGATATATTTCAAGTAGGTACGTAAGAACATAAATCAATTTTTCATGCATACTTTACTTTGGACAAACAGTATTATCACGTTAAAGCAGATTTCGATCTTGGTGCGGGCTGAGGACACCATTTAGAATTCTGAAATCAATGGGTTACAAATATAAACGTATCAATGGATAGAACATTCAATGTGAAGAGAAACACGTCGTAGTAGACAAAATTAAGCTTTTGACAAAATTTCTGCAGTTCAAAGTGCAGTCCAAGACGTCAGATTCGTGTATCCAAACGAAACGTGAATTTATCAAAATGGTTCTAATTTCCATCGTTGGGTGTATAGTCTTATCAAAAGCAATCCATCCAAAATTAAAAGTGAAGGTAAAACATATTGCATTTTACACGAGACGTATCTTAGAGTTTTTGGAAAACTGCGACTGTTTACTCGATTTTGTGAAACAACGTTAAACCTTTTAGGTCCAGAGGAAGAAAATATGTAGTTGATAGTATTTTCATTAAGCAAGTGTATAAAGTTTTACCCTTACCTGCCATTTTCAAGACAACCCTATTTAAATAGCATGAGGTTTTTTGTAAAAATTATTACAATAAGCAAAACAGTTCTAAACCTTCACCGAAAGATAAGATTCAGAAATTATCCAAATATTTTCATACAATGTGGTAAAATTTTTGTTCGCCACGGAAGATTATTTCAAATGATTGAGAATCCGATTGAGATTCAGATAGTGATATGGATACCGATTCTTCTGATAACATAATGCAGTTGGAATAAGACCCCACTGTTTGGCATCAAAATTTTGGTAAAAATTCATTTAAATACTTGGTTTTCGCCAGGTCTTGTCCGTGGATACGAAGCAGTAATTTTCTGGTCAGTTCCATTTATATTGAGGAATGAAATTCAAATTCATACTTCTTATATTTATTAACTTATATAGTAATTTTTATTATTGTGGAAACCCTAAAAAAATTGAGAGAACGGTTGGTGTGGATATAAAAAAATATATGGTTGTTGACTGAATGAGCATTTTGTAATCGAGCATAATAAAGTATTTGATCTCATAATTCGCGTTTATTTCAAGCAAACAAACGATTGGTTATGGGCCCAAATATGCGAAGAAATCAGTATTTTTTTAAGAAACCTTAGTGTTGGAAAGATTAAGGTTTTAAGTGTCACCTGTGTGTGTGTGTGTGTGTGTGTGTGTGTGTGTGCGTGGTGCGTGTGTGCGTGTGTGCGTGTGTGCGAGTGTGCGTGTGTGAGTGTGTGCGTGTGTGCTGTGTGCGTGTGTGCGTGTGTGCGTGTGTGCGTGTGTGCGTGTGCGTGTGTGCGGTGTGGTGTGCGTGTGTGCGCGTGCGCGTGCGCGTGCAGTGCAGTGCGAGTGCGGTGCGAGTGCGCGTGCGGTGCGCGTGCGCGTGCGCGTGCGGTGGCGTGCGCGTGCGTTGCTGCGCGTGTGCGTGTGTGTGAAACATTTCTTGGTATTCTTTGAAGCTGCTGTATGCTGCTTTTTGGTACTTTGGAGGTTGCTGTTTTACGAAGTAAACAAAAATGGGCGATAAAGTTGACATCGGCGCAATTAACAAGTTTGGCGGGAACAACTACCTACAATGGAAGTTCTAGATAAAACGTGCTCTAAAAGCAAAAGTAGTTTATGATGTTACTAGTGGTGAAACTCCTATACCTTTAATTTCAGCAGCAGATGCCCACAAATCATGGATAAAAAAAGAAACGACTTCCATGTGTATTATAACCACAGCTTTAGAATTGGATCAAATTTCACTTATTGAGAACAGCGAGACATCGAAAGATATACTAACAAAGTTAGACTCAAATTTGCAAAAATATGAAACCAACAAAAGAGCATGAAAAACGTTATAATTATAAGATTGATCCTAAGGATACGATAGCACAACACGTAGCGAAGGTTGACAGCCTTACAAGACAGATAAAAGAATCTGGTGAGGAAGTCATTAGTGATAATCATATAATGATGAAAATACTAAGTACGCTACCAGTAAAATTTAAAAATGTTAGACAGGCATGCCTTTCCATGGAGAAAACTAAGCAAAATATTGTTAACCTCACTGCTTGTTTGTCGGATGAGGAAGCTCACTTGGATACAGTGGAGCAAAATGATATAGCATTGGCGACTTCAAGCCAAAGAGAAGGTCCAGTATACTTGCTACAATTGCAGGAAAAGAGGGCATTTGGCTCGTGATTGTAAAGGCCCAAAATATGAAAATAATAAACTATATTTACACAAGATAACAGAGATTCATATAAAAGAAAGAGAGGTTTGTACACAGGAAATAGAGGTTCCCAAAGTCATAAAGGACGCAGTAATAATTATGTCAATTCCAGTTCGGCAGCATTCAATGTAACATGTGAATATGAAAATTGTGATACAGCCAATGATGTTTAGATAATGGATAGTGCTGCCTCAGCTCACATGACATATAGAAGAGAGTTCTTCGATGAATTTATTGCGTTTACCAAATTCAAAAATGTTGTTTTAGGGAACAATATCTTATTAAAAGTAAAAGGTAAAGGAAAAATTAATATAAAGATGTTGATCAATGAAGACTGGTATGAAGCCACAATTAACGAACGCTTATATATACCTGACCTAAGGAAATTTGTTCTCGGAAGGAGTACTCACTGCAAAAAGCATGAAAATAATAAAAAGTGCCAAAGAAGCTGAGGTAGTAGATAATAAAGGCCATTTACTAGCAGCTGTAGTTAGAGATTCCAATAATTTATACAGACTGTTATTTAAAACTATTATATCTGAGGAATTCGAGGTAAATATTACTCAGTTGTGGACAATTTTAGACTTTGGCATGAAAGGTTAGCTCATGTTGGTAAAAATATGATAAAGGAAATAGCCTCAAGACAGCTAGTGTCAGGAATCAACGTAAGAGATATAGATAATTTTTTTTGTGAATCGTGTAGTTATGGAAAACAAGCAAAACTTCCCATAACAAAAAGAAAAATGCCTGAAAGGCAAGTTGAATCAGGTGAACTGATTTATAGTGACTTATTTGGCCCTATGTCAACATCATCTGTTGGAGGTGCAAAATATTGTGCAGTATTTAGAAGGATTCGTATTCTGGTTATAGAATTGTATACTTTCTTAAACATAAGTGTGATACACTGGATAGTTTCAAAGAATTTTGTTGGTTATGTAAAACTAAGTTTAACCACCCTATAAAAATTTTATATGTGGACAATGGTGCAGAGTACACGAACCAAAAATTTAAACAGTCTTTGAAGGATAAGAGTATCGAAATGGAAACCACAGCACCATATACCCCAGAGCAGAATTCGGGTGTAGAGCGAGACAATAGAACTATAGCTGAGTGTGCAAGAACAATGTTGTGTTACTTAGATATGCCTAAGTATTTATGGGGAGAAGCAGTAAACACTGCTGTATATATTTTAAATCGTATCCCAACCAAGCAAACACCTAACTCGACATCTTATGAGTTATGGACAAAACAGAAACCGTATTTAGTCCATTGCAAAGTATTTGGCTGTGAGGTTTTTCCTCAAATTCCAATAGTTAAGCGAACAAAGTTGGGCCCGAAGAGTAAAAAGATGATATTTGTAGGTTATGAGAAAAACTCTGCAAATTATAGACTTTTTTGATATAGAAACAAGGAAGGTAGTAATTACTAGAGGAAGAAAAGAAAAATATTTTCGTATTTGAATTTAATACATATAGTTTTGTTCATTTCATTTAAATTTGTTACATTTTTTAAGTAGGTATTCATTAAGGGGGAGTATTGAGAAATTCAAATTCATACTTCTTATATTTATTAACTTATATAGTAATTTATATTATTAATATTGTGGACACCCTAAAAAAATGGAGAGAACGGTTGGTGTGGAGATGAGAACTGATGTTTTTGTGAAGCAGATAAAAAAAATATGGTTGTTGACTGAATGAGCATTTTGTAATCGAGCATAATAAAGTATTTGATCTCATAATTCACGTTTATTTGAAGCAAATAAACAATTATTTAGCTAGGACTTAAATGCATATATTTGGATTACTTATGAAGAAGCGCTGTGACTTTCCTAGATAGGTTAAATTAAATGGGTGCATATTGATGTACTGGTTACTTATTGACTTTCCGACCAAGGAACTAAGTTTGCATATAAACATACTTTCTACATTGTGTTTAAATAGTCAAGAAACCACAGAGAAAAATGGAGTAGGTATATTTTATCACGAAAGCAAGTCTTACTTATGAAATTGCGCTCTGGATTTGCTGCACCGATTATATATTCATATTTGATATTAGAAAAAGAGGCGGTAAATTGAATACGCAGTTTTAAGTTGATATCACTGCACCATCAGTTGTGGGCTACTACCACATACAAGTCGTTTATTGTGTGTATGATTGAACATTCTAACAGAATGTCGAATATTATGTATGAAGAATGGAAACTTTCATTTTCTAAAGTATCTAATTTGCGAGCTCACGTTAGGAGGAAACATCCAGGTAAAATTTGTGACTGATGTTGTATAGAGCAGATATTTTTAATGCTCATTTTTATATAGGAAAAGAAGACGTTTTGTATCCAAAAAAGGTTTTCCCTGCTGTGTGTTTGTTGTATATGTGTATCTGCATAGATACAACACATGGAATGAATGGGTATGGTTTCCAAATGACCACCATTTTAGTGCTCGATGATTTAAGAGAAGGTTATCCAGTTGCATTTTTAATTTCAAATCGGACTGAAATCATGAAAATATTATTTTCTTATGTTAGGGTATTGGTGATAAAATTTCCCCTAATGTATTTATGTCCGACATAGATGAATCTTTCTATAATACTTGGTTGTGTGTAATGAAACCAGCCCAGCACAGGTAAAGTACGTACAGGTTCGAAGTAAAAAAATAAATATGGTTTCTAAATTTTCAGACTATTATGTACATGACATGCATATTGAAAGAATGCACCGTACAATTAAGTATATATATTTGGATGGCAAATTCACAAAAAGATTAGATAAGGCTATTAATGCATTAATGAAATTTCTCTGTGACAAATTATTTGACAGTTTAATTGTTATCCACAAAGGCAAAATCTGTACAAAATTAAGTGACGTGGGATCAAGTCAGTTACTCGATGTGCAGTCAGTTATAGAAATGGACATGGGTTGGGGAGTAATGTCAACTTCTCATAATGAGATTTATTTAATAGAAGAAATAAAGTTGGATTGCTATTGCAAGTTATACTACATAGAATGCAAGGCCTGTTTACACTGTTACTCATGCACCTGTCTTGATTCGAGTGTGAAGTGGAACATGTGCAAGCACATCCACTTGGTCTGTGCATATACGACCTTGCAGGCGACAGATGTTCATTGTGAATTGTCTAAAGATCTGTCAGAAGCACCTGCACAGTTGCTCCAAGGTAAAACTACTGTTTTTTAAAAATCTAAATCAAATTATTCCTGCTACCAGTTTAAATTAAATCCGAATGTGTACCTATATTATTATAAAAGAGTTTGTTTACTTAGATAGTACAGATATTCAATTCATGTTTATTTTGTTTTTATATGTTAGGTATAATGAAGTGGTCTTTAGGCTGTTGCATTTTTTGATTCTAGCTTTGATGCTGATTTATGTTAGGTTTTATTAGTATTGGTATCAGTCACTGTTCTATTTTTATTTGTATTACTCAGCTGACAAAAGTTATTAATTTTTTTGTAGGGAATGGCAACAACGAAAATGTTCCAAGTGCCGAGATATCTAGTCTTGTGGAAGCAATAAGAAGTCCTCAGGTAGTGGGTGATAGTGAAGATTTATTCCAAAAGGAGAAGAGCAATTTAATAAACGAATTTCTGCACCATGTTGGCACTATTTCTTCTGTCGAAGAATTACAGGCAGTGAAACGGCTGATCGCACCAATTGGTCTTACGTTGACTGCTCTTCGACATGAAACTACACAACCTTTTGCAATTGAGACACCCCTATTAGATAAGTGAAATACCACACAACAAGAAAATTATACCATAAAAACGCTTTTTTTCAACTAGAAAAGTCCAGAAGAAAAGAAAAGGAAAACTTGAAATACCCTCAACCTTGCAATCTGATATTTTAGCTGTACGATTACTTTCAATATACCTGAACAAATTATGTAGTAATCAGAGTTCGAAGTGGGAATTTGCTAACTATACCAACAGACTTCATGTGGTAGCTTTTCCGATTTGTTGACTACTGACCCCAAACACAAACTAGTTTCGTATCACTTGGTTCTCTTCGATTGGTGTGGCATGTGATAGGGAGTCAACAAAACAATCCAGCTTTGCTGAGACCTCTAAGTGGTTTCTTGTCTTTAATCAGATATCAACAAGTTACATTTTTACTTGTATTGAATTTGTTTTATTCAATAAATAGTAACAAGCAACAAAACAACGCTGTTTCTTTTATATATTAATTAGCTGCCTGAGATCAAATCTGTTTCAAAAATAGCTTGCAAAGCTGATGACACTGTTTGAAGTGAATAAATGGGAAGAAGTATATGAAATGGCCTCTGTATCTCAGAAGTTAAAGCATGGTTCGATCATTATCTTTTAACATTAAATTAAAAAAAAAAAGAAAATTGCCGTTTCTCCCGTTACCAGTAGTACAGTGATTTCAAATAAAATCATTGTTCATACCAGTAATTGTCTTAGAACCATTAATTATTGTTCTTGTACCGACTATGTTTCTAGAGCCAATACCGTTAAGTATTTAGGAAGATTTATTGATGAACATCTTAAATGGTATTCACATTAATTATTTAACAAGTATTATTGGAAAAACTATATTTAAATTTAAAACTCCACAAAAAATTTTTACATAAAGAAATTTAAAATCAGTATACCTATCAAAGGTTATGTTAGGAAAATCTAGATTATATTCGACTGAGCCTGTGGTAAGAGAAAATGGTATTTTAAAAATCAAAGAACTCTATGTTCTGACAATATTTAAATTTGCACAAAAATAATACACTGTTTAATAATCGGATAGAACTTCAGATTAGTAATGTTTTTTCTTTTCCAATTCTGTCAACTGAAGGTGACCTGAAATCAGAGCTGTCGTAATTACTTTTAAAAAATAATTCAATTATAATTACCAATTACTCTTCTAACATAGTATTGATTTCAATTACCAATTACTAGCATGTGTGTTAAAAGTAATTCAATTAATAATTAAAACTAAAAGTAATTGATTCTTTTACCAATTACTCTATTTAAATTCAATTCTTTCTAAACGTAATCCAATCTCTTTTGGTAATCGAATTACTCTAATATAATTGAATTACTCCCCATAATCCCAATTACGTTTGATATATTTAAATTACTACCACTCCAGAAACAATAAGAATAATACATACACATACATATTTGGATAATAAAAGAAAACAAATAGTGGAACATTTTTTTATTGAAAACAAAGAGGCACAATGTAACGGTATTTCGGAACATAAACAAATTAAAAGAAATTGTACTTTGTTGAATTTGATTTTAATACTACTAACTCTTCGAAATGTCTGTCTGAAAGAGCATGTCTTCTGGGGTATTTATGATCTCTGCGAAAGAAAACAGTCTTTCAACGGGAGCAGAGGATGGCAGACATGTGTTGAATTTGTAGAAAAGTCTTTTAATGAAGGGATATTTATGTAGCGATTCAATTTCCATGGACGGGTCATTAAGGTATTGAAGAATCTCCAACTCAATCTTCTTTTTCATATTTGTTCTATCACTTCTATCTGACAGATCATCTTCTATAAAGCTTTGGAAGCAAGTTTTCCATCTCAACTTGAATTGTGGCAGTGTGAAAGATGCAATAGTTGCCTCTTTTGCTTCAGATGTCGAAAAGTTGAAATAGGCACTAAAACGTTTTAGTAATCCATCTCGACATGCCTCCCAAAACTGCACGAGTAGCATTCATAGTATCTGATTCCATTCGAGTAAGCTTTTTATAGAGA
Source organism: Vesta saturnalis (assembly GCA_036346205.1). Classification (NCBI taxonomy): domain Eukaryota; kingdom Metazoa; phylum Arthropoda; class Insecta; order Coleoptera; family Lampyridae; genus Vesta; species Vesta saturnalis. The sequence continues at coordinate 23,444 of JARFJB010000168.1, forward strand.
GACCCCATACACGGCAATAAATAACCAAAATAGTTATGTTGATCACCCTGTAGAATATCTATGGCATTTGCCAGGGGCTGTAATATTGCACAGTACTCGGTCAAATATTCCAGTTTCGTATCTTTAAACATTTGGTCCTTAATGCTGAGCTTTTCAAAGACCTCTTGTAATTTTTCTGTCTTTTAGAATTTGAGCTGTTGAGTCATACATTGAATTCCATCTTGTGGGGCCAGGATAACTCAATGTATGACCGAGCATTTGCTTTATTACTTCATTCGTTTTTGGCTTTCCAGCCATTTTTCACAAAACATTGGTGTGTCTGGTTCGCAAAGTCGTATTTTTCTGTATTGCATTTTTGACGTCAACAGTAGCTATAAGATTCAAAGTGTGGCTTGCACACTTAACGTGCTTCGGTAATATATTATTTGATAAATCCAAGAACTCAACTTCACTGTCCACATCATCATTTTCATTAACAATGTTACCCGTGGGTCCAAACTCTTTAAACGCCTTTACAAAATTTGATCCATTGTCTGAGATAGTTGCCACTAATTTATCGTTCCTTAGATTGAATTGCAAATGAATATCTTCTAGCATTTCTGTGATCCTGTCATACGTGTGACTTCCAGTGAATCGACGACAAGCAAGAGCTGCAGAGCACCTTTCGAAGTTTTCATAATATGCACTTATCCAATGTGCGGTGACACCGAAAAAACTACGATGTTTAGTAGACCAAACATCCGCAGTCGTACAAACATAAGAAGCCTGATCTAAGTCATTTTTAATACGAGTCACGTTTTCAAGAAAATAGTCTTCAATTTTTTTTACAGCTGTTGTCCTATGCATAACATTTACGCCCATTCCATCGAAAAGGGAAACAAAAGCCGGATTGTCTACAATGCTTATAGGTAACATTGTGTTCACAATGAAATTAACAATTCTTTATCGAATACAGTTTGATTCAAGAAAATATTACGATTTTTAGGAAAGACTTCAGTTATTTTCCTTTGTTTGTTCGGAATACCGGGATGAGTACTGGCGGTGTTATCACTATCATAAATAGAACTGTCATTGTTTATTCTTTTTAAATATGACTTTTTCAATTGTTTGTAAATGTTGTAATCATCCAAGGCTTTGTTGTAAATTTTTCTTAAATGCTTTAAAAAATTTGTTGAAACGCCTAAAAATCGTTTTATTATAACCTCTTTTGGTAAGCACAGCTGGCATTGCCCTTCAACTTTTTTCTGTTCCTCATTAATGGTAGTAAGTTTGAAAAACTTTCCGTCTAGATAGGGATACTTTTCAGTGTTGAACATTGAATATTTGTGATGTGTTTGTACCTGTTGAAGGGTTGACTGGAATGTCAGAAGTTGAAGAACCCGAAAAAGAGGTCGTAACGTTTATGGAACTGGAACTACACGAACATCCTTGCGATTTTGATTGCTGTTCTATAGGCTTTTTTGAATTTGCATGGAAGAAATCGCGAATAACCTTTTTCTTCTGGCAATTTTTGTCCGTTTGTGGCGTATATGAGAGGTCTTCAATATCTGAGACATCTTCAAAATTTATTTCAGAATTTTCAGAGTGAACGTCAATGTCAAACTCCTTGTCCTAGAAAGAAATATTAACAATCGGGAACTCACAATTTTAACAGAATTTGTAGCTATCATTATCATTTAAAATGTAACCAGAAACTCTGCACATACGCGCATACTTAAGTATTTTGGTAACTTTATAGAATAAGCCTGTATAGTCAGAATAGTCAGATTTTATTCACATTTCGGTTCTCTGGAACGATCATCAACTTTGACGTTTTAAATACGGATAGGGACTTTTATTTCAAATTTACACGCCGCACCTAAACCCAGTTACGTATCGCATTTATTTAAAAAAAAAATACTTTTTTACTTCCTAATAAATTCCTACGCAGCTCCATCTCTCTCTAACACCTTAAGGTTTATGGAAATATGAAAATTTCCGAGATCGCAATATATGCCCCACCAGTTTAGGACACACTGTATATCATTTATTAATATATTTAACCGACTATGTATACCTATCTAATATCTTATGCTTTCCGAGATTCCTGTACTTAGCAATTAAGGTCGAATTTGTAACACGTAACACCCTGTATTAACTATTGTGTAACACTAACTCACATGAATACTTTTCAATTTCTTTACTTCTTTGTTGAAAAATAAAAAGCGAGTAGCGACGGATGTAAACGATTAGATTTTCCATTATGTGAATATCTGAATATGAATATAGGATAGGGTGGTGAAATTAATTATTGTATTTTATCTATACTATCGCGGAGTTAAACATAATCCTATACATCGAATCGAATTGCGAGTAAAACTGCTTATATAAATAATTCATTCTTTTTTAATTTTGTAATTTAATAATTACATATTATCAATAAATTTATCCAAATTAAGAACGAGTTAAAAATAATAGGTAACAAAGTTTCCATAATAATTAATATCTCTAACTAACGGCAATAATACCCTGCATTCTACTTACCAGAGATGTCATCGTCGTTAACAATAATATAATTATTATTATTCAACTACTGATAAACTAATAATAAGTACTTAAGTAGTAACTGTATAAACAAATAAAATATTTTATACTATAGTACACGTCACAATATTCTTAAACTGTTTACTGGAAAGTTCAATATTAAATGATCCTTGGTCTTGGATAAAAATTTCATCCTGTTCTTTAGTCTATTTATTTCCAAGATAGACAGGACGCGCGACGTAAACAATGCTATTGGCGCGATCATCACGTGATCAGCCGCTTATTGGTCGTTTAGTCGAGCTCGAGCCGAAGGGTGAGAACCTGCCGTCGGCGGCGTCAAGGTCGACGCGTCTTTATTGCTGGACTGCTTAATCGCAACGCAAGTTGCAACATAGCAAAACTGCAGTCACCGAATTTAAAGCGGCCCGCCGCGTTTGATTTAAAGCTGTTTTTTGTTGATGGCCAAGATTCCGACAGTTTTTTTGATGGTCTAAACTCTAAAGTCTAAAGAAAGATAATCGAATTATTCCTGAGTAATTCAATTATTTGTTAAATAATTGAATTACTTGCTAAGTAATTGAATTACCCGAGTGTTGTGAAAATCAATTACCAATTACATTTACATTATCCTAGTAATTGATAAACCAAATACGATTACACTTTTCGAAAAGTAATTGAATTTGAGTAATTCAATTACTGAGAAGTAATTGTATACGATTTCTCAATTAATTTAATTCAAATACCAACAGCTCTGGTTATGATAATAAAATTTCACTCCAATGTGTATCTGCATATTCCCAAATATGTTTTCATTTGGCTGGTTCCATATTAATATCGTGGTTAGACTTCTTCCCATGTGTAGCCAATGATACTGCTCTGTTGTTCATAATGGTGCTGCATAGATTTCCATACTTCATCCAATTCCACTTTGTTGATGAACGACTTTTCTTCGGTAATTGTAATATTACGTAAAATTGCTTATATAGTTTCAATTAAGCACTGTGTTTTAAATCGTGTATTGTTTATATGTTGTTTTAGATGTTTACAAAATTTTTCGATTTTAAAATTATATTTTATGTTCATATAAATTTTAATTAATTTCACTTTTGTTTTAGATACCGTTATGGAATTTAGTTTGTTAATAACTATGCGTCGCTTCAAAAAATAAACATGAAATTCAGAGAACTGAATAATTTTATTAACATAAAAAAACAAAAACACATCAACCGAAATATAAACACGTAATCGAATCGAAACAAATTTATTATAATCGACAATTATATCGGTAACCTAACTTTTAAATTTTATCGTAGGTTACAAACAATTGTTACTGAGGTCTCGACGCTTCACTGACCGCGTTTCAAAAATCCGATAATATTTACGTAACTTAAAACTTACATATTAACACCAACACTATTAACACTTTTATTTGTTAGTCATAAAAATTAAAAATTGTAAAAGTTGTAAGAGTAAGAGAGCGAGAAATCAGGAGCAATTCCTTTTATACTTTTCTGTTAGTACCAAAATTTCAACTTTTTCTGTACCATACACACAAAGTATCTAAGCCTCTGATTGGCCCAAACAAAATTGTTAACTTAACTAAAATACAAATTATGCTATAACTTTCTGAAATTAAGTCGGATTTACTTTTTGAAAACAGATTCGGAATCAGGACAAGATTACGCATAAAACGATACCTCACAAGCCCTAGTTCGCTTTGACACTGTGCAATTTGACAATTTATAATCTAATTTTAGTTATATCTAAGAAACACTATATTTTACACCTAAACTAATTACATATTCGTAATCTACACGAAAAACTGTATCAGAACACATTTATTTCAAATCATATAACTTAATTTTAACAAAAATTCCTTTTTCATATTAGAAATTTAGGTAGTTAACCCCACTTTTCCAATTTCATGTTCATATACCTCGTACATGTAAATTTCTTTATGAAAACGATGGAAACCTTCTATTGATTACTTTTGTAATTTATTTTAAGCTTAAATTATCCTACAAAAACTATAAATTTGCAAAATCCTTAAAATTAATACTTAACATAATTTATTACAATTTTAACCATAACTTGCGTTTACAACGTCCAAATTACTTGAAATGTTATTTTATGATGTTATAACTGTCTTTAACATCAATACTGTTTACCTTCACTGTATAGTCTAAAACTTTGTCAATTCAGAAATCCGTATTGCTTAACACACTTATGCAGATTTTGTACACCAAAAGTATTTTTATGTTAAATATCCCAATGTAGAAATGTTGTTCAAGTTCTAATTAATGTTTACAACGCACTACCACTTCTCCTGCACTTTTTGTACACTTTGTCTGTGAATTAAAACTAAACCGTGTCCGTATCATAACCCTTTCTTAAAGTTTATATATTTCCTACATTGTAACTAACTCGAAACATGTTCTACATATTATTATAAACCTACTTCATGTGATAAATATCTGTAAAGTTTCTAAATTGCAAAAATACTTCGAATAAACTGTAAATTTATTGAAATATTTCTACGAACTTAATCGTACTCACAAATATCACTCCTTCTGACCTTCCTCACATGCTCCTTATATAGCCCATTGCGTTTTATGAATAAACAAACTTGTGCAAATTCCTCCAAGCCTGTTTCGTTAAATCAAAACCAATTTCTCTCACTCGTCACTACTTTACTTATTAAAACGCAGTGTATCCATTCTCCAGTCTATCTAAATTTGCCCACTATAAAGAATATAAGCGTATTTACCCTTGCCCCTGTATTAATCTTATTTCTATCCATCTCAATATATAACCAAATTCGAAATCAGACCACTATATTATTTTACATACAAAGATTGTCTTATCGCAAAAACCTCTGGCAAAAAGGGCCCTAGATTTATAAACGAGTTTGAACGCACTATTTCGTTTTGAAAACGGGACAAAACGGGGGTAAATAAACAAGCTGACTTTCATTTACAATTTTGATAATACACAAGCGTTTTGAAACTAGCACCGATTTTTTTATTTCGTAAGGCTCTGTATGACCCTGTTCTATTTTACCCACGTTCATCATTATCATTAGACAACCATAACAACAATAATATCGCTTCAATTAACGTGTATAATATTGTCGAGTTTTGCATACAGTGATAAAAATACGTGTTGCAGTTAAGTCAGTAAAAATGCCAATACAACAACAAATATAACCAAAATATCGCAAGGATTTACATACACATAGTTTTGTTATAAACGAATAATTTCAAAGGTAAATATGTAATTGAAAATTATTATTAATTTTATTAAATACATAAATAAAAAGTTTACCTCGAGTAGTATTCGAACCTACCACCTGTACTTAGCTAGAGTACCGCGCTAACCAACTGCGCTATCAAGATTAAATGTTGTATTTATATATGTAGAACTGATGTAAATTCTAAATATAAATACAACCAAGCTTGTATTCAGGCCTCTAGCAATTAAATAAAGTAAATAAAATACGGGGTAAGGGTTAAAATGAAAAACGAGCACTTACCAGGGTTGTTGTCGATAATCCTATTGGAAGAACGCCTTGATAGGGTAAACAGCTGCTTACAGTCACAACATAACTGAATAATATAAAGTACTTAATCTTCCAGCAATTATTAATCTAAAGTAATTATTTTCTGTATTTCCCCAGTTATGTAACCACAATAACAACCTTTCACTGTGATTCAAGTACATCTAATGTATTTGGAAAAAATAACAGTCCTACATTAGTGAAATCTTTATGAAAGTTAAATGGATTCGGATTATATGATGTTCACGTTCTTAGCGCGTGACAAAAAATCCCTCCAATTAGATTACACTTATTTTAAAAGCAGACTTGTTTATTTGTGACGTCATCTAGTGGTATATTTTTAAACTAGTGTATGTTTTCTGTAATAGAAATTGATCGTGGCTTTACCTAGTAGTATACTTTTAAAAGCTGATTTGCTTATTTGCAACGCCGTCTAGTGATGTATTTTTAAACTAGCTAATATTTTCTAGAAGTTGATTGTGCTCGCCCCTCTCGTCTCTCCTGCCTTTCTCTGGTCTCTCTCGTCTCCCTCGTATCACTGGTTTCCCTCGTCTCTATCGGTTCTCTCGTTTCTCTCCGCTCTCTCGTCTCACATATCTCTTGTATCTCCCGTCTCTTGCTTCACTCGCTTCTCCGGCCTCTCGAGGCTCTCTCGTACCCCCGCGTCTCTCTCTCTCTCTCGTCTCCCACGGCTCTCTCAACTCTCGCCTGTCCCTTGTTTCTTGCGTTTAGGTTAGGTCACTACACGTGAAATATTAGGTAGATTAATAAACGCACGGTTTTCAGGTTAGGCCAATGTTCGCGCTAGCAAAAAAAATGTTGGAAATTTAAAGCGATTATATAGTTCTCTTTATACGTACATATATGAGAAAGCAATAATCTATGTCAAACAGACGTTTAAAACTTTATGTCAGATAGAGGTTAATAGACACCTATAGATGCTAACTTACAACACAAGAGGTTTGTATTTTACCGAGTAAATATGTGTTGTTTAATGAAAATATGTTTACTAGCAATTAGACGAAAAAACTGTCAACTAATAAAAATGCGACACCGAAGGTGGAGCATTTTTAGGTTGAAAGTTTCAAGGAAACGGATTTGAATTTAAAGAACACAAATTTACACGGTATAAATATAAACCTCGAGTTTAATTCGGCAGGTGAAAAAACCACTACTGCATTTGTCGCTGTAGCAGTTGTAGGTAACTTTTCCCGCTGTCAAAGTGATAATTGCACTCCGACTTATGCGATTTTTTATGTATAAGTTAAATTGTCCTCATTATTTATTTTATTCGATTAACCTGTAAGTCATTATGAAACCAAAATCTTACATAATGATACTGAAATAAGTTTGTAATGACTGTAAGATTTGCTAATTATTTAGAACCGATTATAATAGATATTTATGTATTAAGGGCATAATCAGAAGATTATGGCTCGAGGGAATGTTAAAAGCCCGACGCGGAGGGCTTTTATATTCCTGAGAGCCATAATCTACAATTATGCCCGTGGCACATACAATGTTTTATTTTATTTTGCACCATGAAATTGGAACAAAATTTTAAAAAGATTCAGTATTTTCGGCAAGCTTTTAAATGCAAATGCAGTGAAATAAAGTCGACAGTAGGCTAATTTGTTGTTACTAAGATATTGTGATATTGCTAAATTGTTGCTAAGGTACTGTTTGTTTGTAAATAATTTGCATTCTAAAATGGAAGGTGAAAACGCAAAAATTTATTCATAAGAAATTTTTATAAAGAAAAATTTCATTAATATTATTAATGTTAAATTAATAAAGGTTGTATAGTAAGGTTGTTGTTTCAATAATTCTTTCAACTTACGTGAAATATCATGTCATGGGTCAGCTGTCAATCATGCTGCTTAGCAACAATGACATTTCCGTGCTATAACGACCACATTACGCCCGCATTTGGGGGCGTATAAAGCAAAATAAAATAAGGTTTTAATAAACACCTAATAAATTACAAGATACATATGCATCTTTTTAATATGATCGCAAAGGCTGTGACAGATTGCGTCATATTTGACATTTCCAACGTTTAATACGTACTTACTTATTTGTGCTATTTAAAAGAAGTATAACATTACAAAATAAAATTTTCTAATCTAGAACAGAGAGATATGTTGAAAATAAATTACGCATGTCATAAAAATGCAACCATCACTACCGACAGACACATTATGGATTATCCTGAAAGGGAACAACCTCATAACAGTTACTTCGCCAAATTAGACAGGAACTTAGTTGAACATGGATGTTTTTAATGTCCCAAAAAAGAAATATACTTGCTAATGTGCTGCTATGAAATAGAAGGCAAAATAAATGCTGTACCTCCACATCATTGAGCAAAAACGTGTACAAGTGCAATTATCAAAGAGATATTTATGTAATTTCTGAGAGATTTATTACTACATTTGGATTCACAGATAACGCGGAAATTGTAATTAAAATAGTAGACTGATTTTGATTATTGAAGTGCGATGAATTTGTTATGACGGAATAACATGTAAACTAGTAATAGTTTCGTTTTTCTGAAATCCAAATAAAATTTTCATAAATGATTATCTTCTCCAATATCAAACAATAGATCGTAAACATTACGGTGTTGTTTTTGTTAAATAAGCAAAAACTTTAGGTAGTTTGTTGTGGAAAAAGATCAATACAACAACCCGATTTCACAGACCAGTATGTAAAGGAGATGTTAAGAAAATAAATTTAAGGGATACAAGAATTGAAACTTTCACCATTTTACATGTTTTTTTTTTGGAGAAAATGGTGTGAAGTTATGTAATTATTTATTTACAAGCTAGCAGTAAAGTGTAAAAAACATTTTTAATAATATTCTGATAGAATTACAACTTGTCACCGCTTTAACACCCCGAGTCGTGACTCGAGGTGACGCATGACATGCCGATTGCTCCTATACTACACTGCAAACCACCGGCACATAACGCTTGTGAACTACCAATTAATTTTTCTACTTCTGCAATTTTATTTGCTAAAAAATATTTTGATAAGCACTGAAATTGCGATTTTGAATCGTAACCAAATTTTTCAATTATGTACACAATTAAGGAGCATTCGGATTTAATTCTAATTTTCAAAGATCTATTTCTACCAAAGTAAAGTTGTACTGGTTAAAGTCAAATGGTTTTGCCACGTTTTTAAAGTAACACTTGTTTATCTAAAAAATACATGTCAGTTTATTAAGTTTTTTTAACCAGTAAGATGGATTTTAAAAAAGCATCACCTTTTTTAATTTTGTTTAATTTTTTGGCAAATAAAAACTTTTTGTTAAATTTCTACGAACTCTAAACAAACTTTATTTAAAAACGATCTTGACCAATTATTGATTTTAATCTTTACTTGTGCCGAATTTATATCTTCTGTTAGTGGGATTAGTAAATAATCATTTAAAATAAAAAAAGCACGATTTGTTTCATATAATAATAATAATATAATAATTTTGTTAAAATGCGAATTTTATTCGTATTGTGGTTAGTTTTAAATATGAACTAACAGTTTTATTTTTTATTAAAGTAAATAACGTTTAGAAGTAATTTCTAAATAAAACTTTTTTTCTAAAATCCTTTGTGTAAAGTAAATAGATGCAAATGTTGCTCAGTAAATAGCTTTTAACAAACGGTTACCTATTACCTTAACTTACGAGTAGGTGACAGTGTCCAGTGATGGTTTTAACAATCTTCATTTATAAAAGTATAAATATAAACTTAATCCGCTTAGAAGGTTGACTAACAACAAAAGAATTCATAGCCGTTGCACATATGTTAATTAGAATTGATACTTTAAATTGAATTAGGATGCCTAGTGATAAGATATAATGCCATATTAAATGCGTACATAAAACAAATTACTGATTATTCACTTCATATGAAGTGTCTTTAATTTGCAAATATTATAAAAGGACACAAAAATATCTTAAGTAGCGGAATATCTCGGTACTACAGAAAACATTAAAAATAAAAAAAGGAAAATTACAAAAAAATAATATCCAACTATATGGTATTTACATGTGTTAAAGTAAAACCATTCTTAAAAACTGAGATTGAGATTATATTCTTTTCGATATAATCGATCCCGTCTGTCATAAATGTTATTGTGAAGTAATTCAGTATTTGGAATTTTACTGGATAATTACATGTATATTGTAGAAAAAGTTATTTAATAGTAAAATACGTATTATTGCAAACTTAATAATTAATTAATCGATGTGATCAATCTTCATTCGTTTTGTCCCTTTTGTAAAACGTAGTATTAGTAAATATCCTTAATTTCTTAAGCAACAACAACGCAATTTCAATGGTATGCAATTAACCTAATCCCGTAATTTATGACTACTTAGGTACTGTTTACATGGTACATGGACACGTAAACTCTATCCTATTTATATCAAGACAACTGGTTTGGCGACAATAAAGTAAAAAAATTCAACTTATTTAAACAATCTATGTTTATAACTTTTAAATATTAATAGCAACAATCCAATGAAAAAAATTATATTAATTACTTCTATGAAAGAACAGGAAATGATGGCTTAAGTAAGGGTATAATTAAAGACAATTCCTTTTATACTGCGGTTGCATACCGAATGAGAATAGAAAATGGTATTTAGGATTCTAAATCCAATACAATGTTTGAACATTTATTATTAAAAACACGGGGAGGAGTGGGAATATAATGCAAATCTATATAACGAGTGAATGTTAGAACGGGACATAGGCAAATCACACTTTTTTGAATTCCCCCCTTTGCATCCACATCAATACCAATCGACAAAGAGAAATGTATAGAATTATACTACATCAAAATTAAATCTAAATACGTCCAATTAGATTCTGAAGTAATTTTTGAAGAACCCCACGTTTTAAAATATTGATATTAAACGTGCATTACTTTATTTATTTATGACGTTTATCTAGAAACAATAATACAAAAATACCTACCCATCTTACTTTATTATTTTCAAGTGTAAAAGTTCAGTACGGAATGGAGGATTGTTCGAACATCCACTCTAAATTCTTTTTTCAATTTTAATGTAAATAACAATAACAAGAATTATGCATTTATTATGTTAATTTAAATAAAATATTCGCTAATATCACTGTTTCATTGAACTTAATAAAATTAATGTATGATAGATAGGTATTTTTGGAATTACTTGAAGATAACCGTCATAAATAAATAATAACAAAGTAATGCATGGCTATATTTACATGATATTTTAAAGAGTCGGGTTTGTCAAAAATTATTGCAACACATAATACGATGTATTTAAATTTAATTTTGTTGAAGTATAATTCGCCAAATTTCCCTTTATCGATTGCTATAGTTTTTATTGATATGGATGCAGAGGGGGAGCAGGAATTCGAAAAATGTGATTTACCATGTTAAAGTCCTACGTTCTAAAACATTCACCCGGTATAATAGACATCTATTACATATAATTTGTTCAAGTTGTTAATTTCATTTTGCAATTTATAAATATTTTCTTGGTTTGCAACACTTTTAAATAAATGTAATCTTTACTACGTTTTAAAGTGGACATTAAACGACGTGTTAAAAATAACTGGCGTGGAACAAGACACGACCGACCAACCTACAAAGTGGAAATTAAAGGAAATTTAATAATTTTAATTATAATTGTTTTAAGGATGATTATGGAACCTCCTTTATATTACGTTCATAACGGAAATTTGTAATATTGTTAAAACAGCAATAATCTGTCAGAAGGACGTTTAAAATTTCATGCCAGATAGAGATTAACAGACATATAACTGTTAACTTAAAAAGGATTCCAAAGTCACCGGCTATTATAAAACATCCATAATACAGTTTAGGCATTGTTAATCGAATTTAATTAATACTTATATCTATTTGGCATTGTATTAAGAAATTTCTTAAAGTAAAACTATGTAAAATAAATCCTTAACACATCTTCGTATAAAGTTGATTGTTATTAAGATATTCACAACAATTAAACATTTAATCTCTAGCTTGGGAATTTGTTGCTAGCAAAACTTTATAGAGCACAACTAAGATCTATATGTAGCTATTTTTGTATCTTTCAAATATGTAGCTTGTTTCAGAAGTATTTGACAAAAACCCAAAAAGGTTCCTAACAAATCTTCCTTCCCGTCGCTGGATTTTTCCCAAATATCATCAGTTCCAGGAGAAATGAAATAAACCTTACGCACAAATCTACACGCTTACACACTTACACGCCTACACGCTTACACATACGCACACTCACACAGTCACGCACACACACACACACGCCCACCCACATGCACACAGTCGGACACATGGACATTCGTACACTCTGAAACGCAGACACAAGCACACAGACACAGACCTTTACTTAAATATATTCCAACATACAACAAAATGTCTAATTACCGGACTATATAGAATAATGAGTATGATTTAAAAGAAAACAAAGACACACATTCACACTCACACACTCACATTCATACCTCATACACTCACATATACACACACCTACACCTACACCCGGATACACAAATGCACAGTCAGACCTTCACTAATATTATTTTCCAACAGACATCAAAATGTATAGTTATAGGGCACAAATACACAGTCAGACCTTTACTCATATTATTTTCCAACAGACATCAAAATGTATAGTTATAGGGCAATTTAAGTACGATATGGATGGTAAGTCAGAATGCTAATTCAGAAAATTTGGTAATAATATAACAAAAAATACTGGAGAGAGAGTTTTCCTAATTAACTTAATTAGCAGATATCGTTGTGATATATATATATATATATATATATATATATATATATATATATATATATATATATATGTTATATATATATATATATATATATATATATATATATATATATACCCACCTAAATAGTGCTTGAGTTGTAACTATCCCTGACAACACATTCGGTCTTCCAGGTTCTCGAGATCGCACACGGCACGACACCGTTCACATCCTTAACACACGACCGCCAGATTCAGAGCTCCCTCTAATTAACCGCGCAAAAAGACAGCCTCTTCCACCTCTCAATAATGCACCATATTTTTCTCAACAAACTTTCACACGAAAAACTGTTAACATAGCAGCCAGTATCCAACCCGCGTTATCATGCTTTAAGGACATGTATCCTTAACGGTTATTTGAATACAAACGGTAGTCCAGAGAAATTTTGCATAAACGGCAAAGATGATTACTTAACACCAACGGACTGAAATATTCTATCTTAAAAGAAATATGGTGTCAACCTATAAACGCATTAACCAATCAGCGGCAACATGATCCAAGTAAACAGCTCAGAGGGCAACCTCATCATCCTCCAATTTAGATTCGAAAACTACGTTTTATTTAAAACCTACTCATAAATATTTACAGGAAAATTCTATTTCCAAGTATTTAATCCATGAAAATTTAAGTACCCCTTTCAGAAATCCGTTTTATATTCTATATGAAAATTTTAATTCGAAACCATTATGAAGATTAGGGAAATCAATTAATATAATACGTCAATTTTAACTTTAACTTTATGACCACATAAAACCAGCAAATTTCGTTAGCGTGAAAACGAGAAGTGAGAAAAAAAGAAAAAAAACTTATATACAGGGCTATGAAAATGTAAACTTTCACCATTAATCTATATACTTATTTGGGATTAATGGTGTACTTTAAATTATACAATCTAAACGTTTCGATAACACTTACAGTTATCTTCGTTTAGATTGTATAATTTAAAGTACACCATTAAAAAATCCCAAAAAAGATAAGTATTTTATTATATACAGGGCGTTCAAACACGTATGGTGTATTGCTGTACGTCTCTTACTCGTAGATTAATGTTATCTGCGGATTGTCGAGGTTGTCTTGTAAGGTTAGGATGTCGGAATAGCATTGTTTGAGTTTTATTGGGGTTGATGGTGATTATCCAATGGTTGGTCCAGTTTGAGAATTGTATTTGTTGTGACATTAGTCTGTTTGCGGTCTGACTTATCCGGCTGGTCGCCCATATCGCAGTGTCGTCTGCGAATTGGGTTATTGTAATGTCGAAGTTTGTGAGTTGCGGAATGTCGTGTACGTAGATTAGGTAGTGCAGTAGGGCTAGGGCAGAACCTTGTGGTACACCTGCTGTTGGTGTAAACGGCTGGGATGTGGTTGTGACCTTCACAGACCTGTCAGACAGGAATAAAAGAAGGAGTTGGACGAAGTGGATTAGGATATTAAGTGCTAGGGTTTTGTGTATTAGTCCGACGTGCCAGACTTTGTTTGATATTAAGGAGTACTGCCATGTAGTACTTTTGATGGTTAAGGGATTTGGAGATGTCGGTGTATAGTTGGACTAGTGAATGGTGGCATGAGCGGTTGGATCTAAACCCGAACTGACTGTCTGGGATGGAGTTGTTGGCTTCAAGGTGGACTCTTAGCCTTCTGGACACGATCGTTTCAACGCATTTGCTCATGCAGCTCAGTAGGGATACGGGTCTATATGAGGAGGGTTGTGCAGGGCCCAAACGTGGTTTGACCTTCATATCTGTATGAGCGGATTTACATTCCGTTAGAAAGTATGAGAGTGATGTGCATTGGTTGAATATTTGGGTGAGTTGTGTGATGGTGTTTGGTGGTAGGTTTCGTAGTATGAGTCGGTTGAGGCCGTCTTATTCGGCGGCTGAGTTTCTGATTTTGCGCAGAATGTCGAGTGCCATGTCTGGGGATATCGGTTTGAGGAATTGGTCTTCTTGCGTTAGGATACATGGGGCGTCGTTTCGCTGTCTGAGATCCTCTAGGTTTTGTTCGAGTTGAGCTTTTAGTTCGTTATCGAACAAGTCTCCGGAGTAGAGAAGGTGTCCTGGAGATGTAGGTTGAACAGGTCGGTGGTGATGATGGCTTTGAGGGTCTAGTAGGTCGTAACGTGGTGTTGTTTTTTGATTGGTGTGGATTTTCAACTTGTGCCAGAAGTTATGGCTGTCTCGACAGTCCAAGTTACAGGTTATCTGTATACAGTTCTCTTGTGTGGTTCGGTTTGTTTCTAATCGGATTTGAGCGTTGAGTCTGTTTTGAGAGCTGAGTCTATGTATCTTATGAATTGCCAGTAATTATCCGTCTTCTTTGTTTGATCATGGTTCGTATGTGGGGGGAGGGAGTGGTTTTCTATTGGTGTCAATGGTTTTTGTCGGTATTGCCGTGTTTGTTGCGTCGGTTATGAGGTGTGCGAGTTCTCGTATTGTTTCGTTTATGTTCTGTGGTGAGTCGAGGTTGGCGTTGGGTAGGTTGTTGGTTATGTGTTCATTAAATAGTACCCAGTTTACGTTTTTGAAGTCTCGTCTTGTGATCGTCGTTGGAGGAGCTGGTCCTAATGTAGTATTGATGAGGAGTGGGAGGTGATCTGATGTTATAGTTATTCCTAGGTGGCATTGGTTGTTGAAATATTAGATTAATGGTTCAGAGCATATGATATGGTCTATGATGGGGATCCTTGGTAACCGAAGAATGTGGGCATGGTGTTTTCCGCTCGCCAGAGGGGCAAGCGGAGAAGATTAGTGACTAATATGTTCCCGTTAGGGTTTATTAGTGTCACCAAATTCGGTGTGTCTAGCGTTGAGGTTCCCTAACACTACAGCGTTACGGAGATGTAATCTAATAATTTTACTGAGAGGGTGTTCATTAAGGGTAGGTTATAGTAGGAGATGGCTATTATTGGGGTGGCTGGCTGGTGCACCGTGGCTGCAACGCACTCTAGGTGTTGGAGGTGCTGTGGTAACTGGTTGTGGGATATCTAGTGTGAACTAGGAGAGCTGTACCTCGGATTCCTCTGATTAGATTATTGTTCAGGAATGTGGTGTTGGGAGATGTTAAGTGTGCCTCGTGTGGTTAATTTTGTTTCGGTTATAGCTAGTATTTGGATTTTGCCGTTCGTTAGGTTTTTCAACAAAGGCGTTTCCGTCGAACGCCCCTTGCGTTAACTGTTCCAATTGTGAGATCCATTGTACTTATGGGTTAGGTATGGGATGGGATGGTATTCGTAGGTTTGTTAATGGATGGAGGATAGAGGTGGAGAACGCGACTCGTGTGCCCACCCAGGCAGCGTACACGCGTCGTTTCAAATACTCCGTTGCTGCCCGGTCGCCTATCAGGAGAGATCGATGCGAGAGCAAAGGAGATCGTTACTAGGAATCGGTTGATTCGAAGGAAGTGTTCGACCGTGGGGTCGTCTAGTTCGGAAGCGGAGTCGGTGGTGGATTAGTTTTCTAGTGCGGATATGCTCGCGGCTTTGGATGGGGAAGAGGGAATCTCTCGTCGCTTCTCGCAGTCGAAACTGAAAATTGCGTGAGGCCCGCGCAATAGTTACACTTTGGTGTGGCTATGGATTGACAAGATTGGGATTTGTGGCTACTGCCACAGGATGGACATTTGTAGGTTCGGGGGTGGGGCACTCTACTGTTTGGAGGCCCAACTGCGTGCAGATGGAGCAGTACTTGGGAATGCGGATGTGAGGAGGGTTGCAGAGATGGTGTCTGGAGAACATCCAAACTCCACTTGCTAGCAGACAATCAAGGGTGGTTTTGGAGTGGGTTAGGATACGGATCAATGATGTTGGGCGGTTGGTGGTTTTTGAGATAAACCGCATGGCCCGGGTTACGCGGAGAAGGTCTATGACCTGATCGCTGATGACTTGGCCAACGCACCGGATGACGCCGAGAAGGAGATGTCTGGATATCGGTGACAGGAATGGGAGTGTTGGTTATGAGGAGAGCGGTGTGGTTGAATTTGAGTTCAGACCACAGTAGGTCTAAAGGTAAGAAGGTTTGGAAAATCTATTTTTGGGTTTTAACGGTGGTGGTGACATTGCGGATGCAATAATTGGAATTGGGTAACGTGGTTGAGGAGGAAGTTGAGGATGTTGTGAATGTGGTGAGTGATTGGGTGGTTGTGTACGTTCGAGTCGTCGGTGTCGTAGATATTGCTTTCACTGTAACGTAAATCCGTGGTGGTGTCCGTAACAGGTACGGTTGTGGTCGGGGATGGGTGATGGAGGGACGGGTTTGCCTTGTTTGACCATGGCTGTTAGCAAGAGTGTGAAATTGGGGTCCGAAGAAGTTGTTTAGTCAAGAGAAGAGAAGAGTAGACTCTCAACGGGGTGCAGCCTCACACCCCGTCAGAAAAAGGTTTGGAACTTGAGAATCCGATATAATGAAGGTCGATTTGTTAGTTAGTTCAATAAATAACACGATTTTAAGATTTCTTTTCTTATTAAAAATACCTATGCGTGCCATGCGATGGTTATCCTAGGCGGTGTTGTTTATTAGATCTTGATCTGCATGTAGGTGGTGCTGTTCTCTGTGTGTACTGGTTATCTTCTTCGGCAATCCTGCTTCTCAACAGTGTTTTGATCGATGTACAATCTGTTGGTCTTCGGCTTCTTTTGTTGATTGACCGTTTAATTTATTATTGTTGCTTGCCTTAGCAGTGACAACTCCTTTTATTAAACGGCGAAATTTCGAAGACCGGGGTTGCTGCTTAAGACTCAACCAATACACAATCACATTTATAAAACACGTATAATACAGAATTGGTATTATTGTGTAAATGTAGTGGTTTTTTTTTAATCATACCACTTGTGATGGACACATTTCTTCCACGTTGAGTGATGAACCACTTATACAGTTCCGTTTCCATTTTTGGGTTTTTTGCACTTTTTAATGTCCTTTTCTTGCCAGGCTTGTAGTAGTGTATGGTTTAGCACATTCACGATTTTTTTTTCTTGTTTTTCATGGCTCAGGTAGTAGTTTTGCTATGTTCTTTCAAAATCTGAGCATTTTCATGCAAAAACAAACGCTTTTGCTATGGTTTCATATTGACCCCACACATACGCTACGCGTTACGCAAATGAATAATGAACACAATGCTTACTGACCGCTTTTCACAAACTGAACCTGCCTGGACCGGCAAAAATGTGATGATGTTATAGTAGGAGACCTCCTTGAAAAATTGCTTAAGATGCTTGTTCACATTACCGAATATATAGCGGTGTTCGTGTTACAGAGTATCTAACGGACTTGTTCACCTTACCGCATTATTCACATTATTGAGATTCTACTGTACATATATCGAAAGATAACTTTGACGCAAAAGTGTATACCTAGATCTTTTTCAAAATACTCCAATGCTGGGTTATATAAAAACTTTTTTTAGAGTAATAAATACGTCCTAAAAAGGTCCCTTAATTTCTTAACGCCCATTTTTTGTTGGAAAAGGCGACCAAAAACACTTTTTTATTGCTGATATATGAACATACGTGACTGTAAAAACATGATTTTTTGTAGTAAAAATACTCTAAAAGATGGTCCAAATCAATATTAGGTTATTTTTTTTTCAAAGCCAATATAAACGCAAAATTGAAAAAAAATGTTTATTTTGACTAAATATCTGTAAAGTATATGAAAGGTGAAAATGTAAACTTTCACCATTATTATGCATAATAAAATACCTTTTTTGGGTTTTTTGATAGTATATTTTTATATTATACAATCTAAACGTTTCGGTAACACCTAAGTTATCTTCGTCAATAGTAATATTTATTAAAATTGTTAAAGATGTTGAAACAATTTTGTGAAAGTTGAAAAATTAGAACATATAAACTTCAGCCTGCTATTAATATAAAAGTCTGAGAAACGTATAAACGAATTATAGAATTAAATTATAGTAAAGAATAACTAAATCATTAAACATTAAATATTGTTAAACTGTCTTAAAGATGACAAATCAGAACACCCTCTAACGGTCGAAGGCTAACAATGAGCTTTAAAGTTGTTTATGCTGTAGCTGGTTGCGCGCTGGCGATGCTCTCCGTTCAAACGACTGACAAAGAGTGAGAATTAATCTCGCGTTGCGGAATGATATTTATCTGTTTTACCTTTGAGCATTTTTACTAGGATCGACGTTCCTAAATAATCAATATCAATTTCAATGTCATGTGTAATTTTTTTTATATTAAAGCCTGAACCGTCGCCACGTCGCGTGAAGAAAATAGAACATTATATAATTATGAGAAGAATGCGTTTTTTGTTAAATCCAGATTGTAGCCGAGGCTGTGCGATCTGGACGGAATACAGTAGTAATATAAGGCCGGAGCTACTCCACTTCAAGGTCACCCATGTAAATCTTATGGGATTTATTTCAAGGTCAAGTGAGTTTTCTCATTATGCCAGAACGTGTTCCACGCCTCAAGTATATAGAGGCCGGAGCTACTCCACTTCAAGGTCACGTCGCTCTCGTAAGCTATACATAAAAAGTAGGTTATGAGTTCATTGTTTAGTCTACATGCAAAAAATTGGAATGTTTGGGTAAAGGACTACCGCGTTATAATTTATTATGTATCTAATTATCAACGTGTGCGTACATGTAAACGAAAATTCTGCTATTAAAATACAATTTTTTTTCACATTTTTTTAGTTTTGAGAAAAAAATTGGGACTGCTATATTTTGCGTTGTTATTTGTTTAGTATATATACAAAAATTCAGAATTTTTTACTTCACGAATAAAATGCTATGTAATTTTATAAATATCACATAAAACAATTACAAAGAAAAGGTGAATAATATTACCTATTGAAATACTGTAGTAAGCAATAATTTTA
This sequence comes from Vesta saturnalis, assembly GCA_036346205.1. Taxonomy (NCBI): domain Eukaryota; kingdom Metazoa; phylum Arthropoda; class Insecta; order Coleoptera; family Lampyridae; genus Vesta; species Vesta saturnalis. Next base: position 43,204 of record JARFJB010000168.1, read on the forward strand.
TGTGTGTGAAATGTTTTAATGTAAATATACTCTTTTTTATCAAAGTAGTTTAATCGTTAAATCGTCAAAAATTCTGAATTTTTGTATATAGGCTAAACAAATAACAGCGCAAAGGGTAGCAGTTAAATAAGTTCGGAATTTCAAAACAAATAGTTTTGTGAAAGTACATAAATGTTTCAAATTTTCTAAAAACTAAAAAAATGTTGAAAAACTTTAAGACCTTCTTTTACTGCGAAATATTACTATCACGATATAAAACATACATTTTTAATATTTACCATTAAAAATTAATAGTATAACAAAAACTTTAACATGTTTGTAAAGTATTTGTAATATGGTTTTTATCGTATGACATTTCTTAGAAGTATAAAAATAAAATCAATTCATGGAAACAAGAAGAATGCGTTGTCTATGCTAAAAAGTACACCAAGTCAAATGGTCTTATTAAATTGGGTCAAGGTGAAATAATTTATTAAACTAAAAGTAGGTGTGTATTTAACAAGTTTAAACATGTTGTCACGACGATGTCATGAGTTCATTGAAGGTGAATACTCCACTTCAAGCGAAAACAGACCAGAATTTGACAAAAATAAATTAAAAAAACCCCCCTATCACGCCCTGTCGGTTTTTCGACGTATCTAACACATATATCAAATTTGGGCAGCTATCCCAATGTAAAAGCTACCCCCCTTGTAGGTGATAGAAATATTTTTTAAGCAGATTTTACTAAGTTCAGCCTTTTCAAACAAAAAATCAATTTTTCTCGAAAACGGGTCTGAATTTACCAAAAATAAATTTAAAAAACCCCCCATCTGCCGCTGTCGGCTTTTCGACGTATCTAACACATATATCAAATTTGGGCAGCTATCCCAATGTAAAAGCGTATGACTTTCATTCAACTAATTTTTTCTGTTTCAATTCATGAATTGATTACTTTTTAATATAAATTTTGTTATCATTCTAACACACATGCATCTACAAGTATAAATGGAAAGCAATTTAAGTAAGTCCTGCAGACATGCAACACACATTACACATTTCCTGACTATTTTGTATCATTTTCTTTCCCTTAAGTTTGCTTAATTTTTATGACAGTATTACAATTGGGAAACTAATAACTGATTTCACGCTCTAATCACACATTAATTTTAGTACTTCTGGTTACCATTATTAATTCATTAATTTTATATTATACAATTATTCTTATACTGCCTCATTCCCCATTTATGAACCACACCTTTGTTATAAAAAAATATTCGTTATCCTTTTCATAAATGTTATGTTAAAGCAAATACTTCCGATACTCAATTTATCTACATTTATTATAATTACTTAACCAATATTACATATAATTCTTATTTCTACATATTTACATACTACATATCTATATATTTGTACACCTCAGCCCCAAAATTCACAAAATTTTTGATGCAGGCCAGTTCCTGTTCTAGCTTGCCTTCCTCTACCCGTGAGGTCTCCAACGCAGTATTCAGCTGTGCTGTTCTTTTGCGTGCAGTCCTCAATTTGGTTTTATACACTGTCTCCATATTTTTCATCTTTTCGATGGTCTTGAGAGCTAATTCTCTCGGAGTTTGCGGTTGCAAATGGGGCGGTGTTGGTGTCGGGTAGAAATTTTCTTCAAAATCCCTGGCGTAGGCCTCCACCATTGTCTCCATTTGCTTTCCGGTACTGTGAAGAATACATACAAGAGTAATGTAAGGTCGGAGCTACTCCACTTTTCTACTATACTTTTTCTACGAGTGTTTCTGCTGTAGGTCAAGGTCATCGAACACATTGCATATATCGGTAGTAGTAGTAATGTAAGGTAGGAGCTACTCCACTTCAAGGTCACGACGATCTCGTAAGCTATGCATAAAAAGTAGGTCATGAGTTCATTGAAGGTGAATACTCCACTTCAAGCTAAAAATAGAAATTGCAATATCAGCATCTTCATCATATTACAAGGGAAATTTGTATGTCAAGGTCAGAAGCTAAAAATAGAAATTGCAATGTCATCATCATATTACAATTCTTAGAAGTCTAAAAATAGTGTGGTCAAGGTCAAAGGTTATTGACGTGTAGGGGTATCGTATGACATTTCTTAGAAGTATAAAAAAAGAATCAATTCATGGAAATAAGAAGAATGCGTTGTCTATGCTAAAAAGTAGACCAAAGTCAAATGGGCTTATTAAATTGGGTCAAGGTGAAATAATTTACTAAACTAAAAGTAGGTGTGTGTATTTAACAAGTTTAAACATGTTGTCACGACGATCTCGTAAGCTATGCATAAAAAGTAGGTCATGAGTTCATTGAAGGTGAATACTCCACTTCAAGGTTACGACTTTCAAAACTTCAAGGTCATTCAGAGGTCAACAAGAGTAACGACTCCATGTTAAAATGAGAGGGTCAGATCATAGCTGGTTATATCATAGCTAAAAATAGTCGGTTCAAGTCCTCACTAAATGGTGGTCGCGTTATAGCTAAAAAGTATAGTGGCAGCATCATCGTTGAAAGTAGCTTATGCGCGTAACCAGATATGTGTGGTAATCAAAGAGATGGTTCATATCTGCACTAATGTAACATAGTGGGGGTAGTTTAGAGTAACAATATAAGGAAATGGGTAGTGAGTTTTGTGTAAAACATGTGGATGGCATACGCTCAAGAACAATGGATCAAAGCAACTGACCTGAGAACAGCGATGGAACGCTTGAAGCAAGAATTTTTGGCATTAGTATTCGATGCCGAACATGAGGCGGTTTACGGGCGAGGTGATTATAGTGAAGAGGAGTGTAACGTCCTAGTGAAAAGGTATGAAACAGGAGTAACGATATGTGAAAAGTTTTAAATTTAAAGAAAATATGTGAAAATGTTTTGTAGAAGAACTAAAGGTTGTGCAATTGCATCAGTTTTGCCCAGATATAAAAAAATGGACAGCATCTCCTGATGGTAGCAGTTATTCATCATCAGATGCAGATTAGCCTACTGATGCAATTCTCAAAGCACACTCTCCCTCCACCATCAAAATCGTGATGCAGTAATATATAGGACAGTTCCGGTGTAAACTCAAAATTCAAAAGCGTTCTCGAATCAGTAAAGATGGATCTATCTGCATTGAACAGTAGCACTTTCTGTAAATCCTTCACGAACGTAAAAGACTTGGAGGTGGGTGCAAAATATAAAGTGATTGATATGAATACTATCGACACGAAGTATGGTAAACATATTATCATTGAAACTGAGAACTTTAAGTGTATACTTCCTTACGATTTTATGAATACTTAAAAAAGAAGATCGCATTGAAAAGTTTAAACAATATCTGGCTGAGAAAGACGTGTACATCACCAGCGCCGGAACTGTAGGAAAGACAACTAATTTAACATTTCTGTAAAAATAATAATATATTATATCTGTGTATAACTGTTTGGAAATAAATTATATATCTTTTATTGCAAAAAACGTCTTTTATTTCTTGATTAAATGAAGAGTAGGTCATCATAAATGAAGCACCATCATTAAAAATAGCTGGTGCGAGTCATTATTAAAAAATAGTAGGTAACCAAACACATGTGTGGTTTGAATCTGTGCTGTCACAATGGGAAATATCCAGGTATGTGTGGTTGGTGTCTGTGCTAAACACACATCTGGTTCGCGTCCTCGCTAAAATGTGGTGTATCATAGCTAAAAATAGCCGGTTTATGTCCTCACTAAAAGGTGGTCGCGTCATAGCTAAAAATAGTCGGTTAGCGTCGTATCTAAAAAATATAGTGACAGCACCATCATTAAAAATAACTGATGTGCGTCATCATTAAAAAATAATTCTTGTTGTTTCAGCATTTTGAAGTGAGAGGGAGAGAGTACTTTTGCAGGAAATGAAAAAAAAATGCAACATAGCGTCTGCCTGCTTGAATGCTCCATACTTTGTAGCTGAGTACTTGATCTATATAACAGGTTTATTGATGCTAAAATTGATTACGTGTTTTGTTGGGTTGTGTGCTCCGTTCGATTTCGCTGAGCAAAATTTCAATAAACCCGGAATGCTTTTGTTAAATATTTTAAGGATAAGTTTCGTGTTGGTAGGTATGTCATCCTCATCATCTCTGTCTACCGTCAGCAGCTTCCTAGTTGAGTTGACTCAGAATACATTAAAATTATTAAAACACAGTTAGATACATTTTCGATACTTAGACCCAATATTTTTTCTGATAAAAAAAGCTATTTCCAATAATGTTCACTTAGATAATAGGAATGAAAAATCCCCCTAGAATAGAGAACAATTTGGCTCTTTTAAAATTTTATTTGGGTCGACTACAACAGCAATTAGGAAAGTCTCCCATAACGGGTGATAGGCTAGGTGGGGAATGCAATACGGCAAGTTTAGTTTGGTATTGCCTTAAATCTTGTTTTGATTCGAAATTATTAACGGGAATTATAGTCGACTTGGGATACAATGATCCCTTAATTTTGTTAACAAAGGCATTTGATAGCTTTGCTAGAACGGTTAATATTATATTGAAGAGGTCTTTGTTAAAGGTGCATGTTGTACTGGTATGTCAAAATATGAATGTAGAATTAAAGCATTTTTCTATCAGAAATTCTGTTATTGACTTTGGCACAAATCTCAAGGTGTGGTATCAAAGGGAAATAGTTGTCAAATTGACAGTTAAACTGGAAGAGTTTCAAGAGGAAGGATCGGGGTTTGCTCTAAGTGAAATTTTGCATTTGAAAGTAAACATAAATAATTACGTTTCCATAAGGGGTGGCATTTCTACTTTCATCACAGTTCCACGTATTATTACACTAAAGAGGGCTATAGTTAATATTAAAAATACCGATAAATTTTGTTTTCCTTGGTCGGTGGTCTCCGTTTTGTATCCTGCAAACGAAAACCCTGATAGAATAGGAAGCTATCCCCATTGCGATGAGGTATTGAATCGTGGCACGATTAAATTTCCTATTAAATTATCAGATATAAAAAAATTTGAAAAATTATATCCGTAAATTTACACTGCATAGTAAAAAAGCATGTAATGCCATTCATGATTTTTGCTATTTACGCAGATATTGATAGTATTTTAGAAAAAAAAAAATGTTCCAATTCTCCAGATGTTGGTGGTGCAAACAAAAAATTGTTTCAGAACCTTTCAGTATTGAGTTTTATCTCAAGTGCTCTTACGATGGTTCATTATCAAAATTTTTCTGCAATAGAGGGGCAGATTGCATTACGTGGTTTATCAATCAGTTATGGAACATTGAAAATTGGGTCAATTCAATTGTTACTAACGTAATTCCCAGTCAACCGCTAAGCTTTGTTCAACACAAAATTTTGATGAGGTATACGATCAAGCAAAATAAAATTGTTCTCAGTCCCTACGATGATAAACGAGTTATAACAACAAACTCTGTTACAACTCGTCCTTGGGGTTACAATTCAACTATTTCCGTCTCAATACATCTCAGTAACGTTTAATGTTTGAATTTACATTTCATATCATGAGCGCCAGTTGGAGCATTCGTTCAGAAAACACGTTCGCATGGAACAAGAGCTCGGTCATGCTACGCGTATGATATATACAAAATATTTAAAGAGTGCTATAATGGATATATCATCAACTGAAAACTATTTTTTATTAATGCGATCTTGCAAGACATTGTTCTACCGGACGAATGCTTCAACTGGTGCATCAAAACGGAAATGTGTGCGAATAAAATTACATTGCTGTTCAATAAAAGAGTGAACTGGATAATTTAATTAAGAAAGTTGTAAATATGTGTAAGATTGTAAATAGTGAATGTATAGCTGCGAATCAACTTGAATCATTTGCCGTACAGCCACATGTCAAAATGTATATACTTGACTTAAGTAAGTCGTTATATAATGTTCACAGCATCTTAGGTAATTATAAGAATTTGTCGGTGGTGATGGACGACGCTATTTGTACGGCCATCGAATACGCCAACTCTATGGCTCTGGAAATTCTTTGGAATATATGCGAGGAGCGGGATATCAAGTATCCTTTTAGACCGTCCGATAGAAAGATATTGTTAAAAAAACCTTTGTATGGTGAGATGAAATAAAAAACGATAAAACAGTATGCTGAATTTTTATTTATAGTTAAGTAGGTACAACAATATGGTTATAAAACTACATTGCCATCATCGACCAACAAATATTCGTTTAATCCCAACCATTTTACGTACACTTTATTCTTCTTACGTCGAATGACCTTTTCCACCAAGTACACGTCCGGATATTTAGCCTTTTGCAGTTTCTGTCCATAAAATCCACCTAGTACAGGTGTCCCTCTCATGTCTTTTAGCAAGTACGTGACCGGATTGGTTACGCGTACTTTAACAATCTTGAAAAGTTCTCTCGACGAATTGGGTACATAACCTTTATCAAATATGCTTTTAAATTTACTCATGCGAACTATGTCGCCCACCATGTATCGATCGTTTTTATTAAAGATTTTGAGATTCGAAGATACATTAAGCGTTGTGCTAGCATTTAATTCGCTAGGTTTCATTCCGATCGTTCGAAGTTTACGATTATTGTATTCTGTCGTTACTTCCTCGAGAAAGAAGTCTTCCAATCCATACGTATTTTCCACGCTGCCCAAATTTTTTATACAAGGTATTTTTGATGGCCCTAATCACTCTTTATGTTATGCTAGCCTTTCTCGTGCTGTAGGTGGCGTAGTGATTAATGTTATATTTCATCATCAGTTTATCGAAATGTTTATTGTAGAACTGTTTTCCAGCATCTGTTTGAAGATTAGGCGTCCGTTCTTTAAAAATGGTTTGTATAGCTTTTGTCACGTCTGCACCCGTCTTCGTCTTCAATCCTCTCGTCCATAGGTAGTTAGAGAAACAGTCGATAACTACCAGCATGTATTTGTAGCCTTTATTCTGTTTGGCGTAAGGTATAAATTCAGCTAAATCGGCTTGCCACAGATCATCGACTCCTTTAATAATAGTGCGTCTACGTGGGAAATTTTTTGCGTGCCGGGTTATGCAACTCGTTTACCACTTGTTCCATCCTCTATCAATTTACTTAAAGTTTCTTTAGTTGCATTCAAATCTGCCTCTACTATCTCAACGTAATTACGAACACCATCTGTAAGCGACTTCACTAACTGGATATAAAACTCGAGGTAGCCTTTATTTATGGCATCAGTGTCTTCTTGAGGATCGGCCACCTGTCTTAAGCGGTTTCCATTTAAATGGAACCTCGTCAATTGACAGTGCTGTAAGGTTAGCGCATCTTGACGTTCGATGGGATCGGCGCCATTACTTAAACGCTTATTTTCCACACTGAACTTATCATCGGTAATGGAGAATTGCGTTTTTACCAGTTTATGGAATTGAGCATGAACATGAGAGCGTCCAAACTTGTCCATTGCTGTGCAAACTATAGTTGACTAAAAAATTATTTGTCAGGTTTCTCAATATATACATCTTCGTATAGTTCTTCCACGATTGATATGATATCGTTGTGGAGTCCAGTATTACCGCCCATAGGACTTCCAAATCTTGAATCAATTCATGCACGTTGCTCCAGTATTTGTATTCAACCGGTCACCCAATTTCTTTGAATACAGTTACTTCCCCTCCTTTTTCCTCCTTCATCTCCGCCTTCTCCAGTAAGGGTTTAATTATCCCTGTATATTTTTTGGCACGTGTACCTTTCAATTGTTCATCCGGGTTATTATCGCGACGAGCTGCATTAGTTGCAATTAAGATCTGTGTATAGTTCGCTTCATCTTCGCTAGTTATTAGACGTTTGTCAGGTTCATTCATGATTATTAGGTCATAGAGACCGCTCGTACCACTGTACCGAACTCCCTTAATAACCAAATCCTTTCCATCTATCTTTACTGATCTCTTGCCAATTGCCCACTTATCGGTGGAAATGTCGTAAAGAACTCCATAAGTGGTATCAATTGCATTCGATGAATCGCTTAGCATGCGCTCCACGTACATTCGTGGTAATGGATCATATTGCTTCAGAAATTCTCTCGATGCAGAGGTATTGAGTGAAATAGAATCGGTCGTAGTCGCTACACGTTGTTCTTCCACTTGGGGTGCAATATCTCCGATCACACTAGTCTCGAGGAACGATGGTGTCTCTTGACGCAGAGGATTTCTTTGAAAATACGAAAGTCGAGCGAATGGACTAAAATAATTACTACCACTTAAAGAAGATGATCTTCGTTTGTTAATTCCTCGCAAGTGATAAGGTATTGATGGCGTGGTACTATACTGCTGAATGGGTGACCTTTAGTCCGTCTTTCGTTCGATATTTAGTTGTTTTTTTTCGATTTCTGTAAGTGGTTCAATGAGTGGTTTGTAAGCTTTAATGAAATCTGTCTCTTTAGTAAATCGATCATTCTTAAGATGATCCATCGTTGCAGATCAACAATAAAACAAATAAACAGGTCTAACAGGTAAATAAACAGCTCTGTTTAAAACAGGTCTGTTTAAAACAGGTCTGTTATTTATGCTGTTTGCTTGTAGGCTGTTTGATTCCAAATGATATTATAACGACACCGCTAGGGTATTATATACTGATCGAAGCCTTTCCTAAAACGACCGTTTTGTACTTCAGCGTCCTTATTTATTACCATGAATCCGTATCGATTTCTTGTTCTAAGATGATCATATTTTGCTGTATAGCTTTATGAACTTGAATTATACGTTTCGTCAACGCTAATCTCTTGTTATTCATCGGTGCAGATCAACAATAGAACAGATAAAACAGGTCTAACAGGTAAATAAACAGCTCTGTTTAAAACGGTCTGTTATTTATGCTGTTTGCTTGTAGGCTGTTTGATTCCAAATTATATTATAACGACACCGCTAGGGCATTATACACTGATCGAAGCCTTTCCTAAAACGACCGTTTTGTACTTCAGCGTCCTTATTTATTACCATAAATCAGTATCGATTTCTTCTTCTTAAGATCATATTTTTGCTGTAGCTTAACGAACTTGAATTATGCGTTTCGTCAACGCAATCTCTTGTTATCCATCGTGAGATCAACAATAAAACAGATAAACAGGTCTAACAGGTAATAACAAGTTTTTAACAGGTCTGTTTAAACAGGTCTGTTTAAACAGGTCTGTTATTTATGCTGTTTGCTTGTAGGCTGTTTGATTCCAAATGATATTATAACGACACCGTTAGGGTATTATATACTGATCGAAGCCTTTCCTAAAACGACCGTTTTGTACTTTAGCGTCCTTATTTATTACCATGAATCCGTATAGATTTCGCCAAGTCTCTGAGCACGTCACGAAACAATTGCATGCTTACTATTGGGCGACATGGTCTTCATATATGTGACGCAAATTCAAATCATCCTGTTCGAAGCTCTATAAAATTGGCGTTGTCTCTAATCAACTGTTTGATTCTAGTATAGTTTGACCCAAGTAGAAGCAGTCAATGTTATTGTGACGACCCATTGAAAAGTACCCTAATATGATTCTGTTTTTAAGCGATATGGTCAAAAATAAACACTGAATTGGGTTTTGCCACGCTCAGTTCCATAATATCAGCATTATCGCTGAAGTAATAATAACCAATATCTTTCATGGGATCTAAATTTCACCCAAGAGTCGATATTTTCCTGATTCAACGATTTCGAATAGCATAACGTGTTTGAAACGAAGACTTTCGGTTCAGTTAGAAGCATGGTGTTTGTTCTCCCACAATTGGGAGGACCACAAATTATACCGTACGCAGTTTGGAAGTAACTTCCCATGCCGTTGTATTCTATTTCCAGCTCGGGTCAAATCATCGAGATTTGCAATAGGTAGTTTTAGAGTTTGAACCACTGCTCTCATGTTTGCTGTTGTTATTGGTGAGCGTCAATTAAAGCTGCGACTTGTCAATATGATTCTTTATTTATACACCTAATATTACATCTTCGTTTAGTTTAAAAATTTTGATGTATATACAATTCCGTCGAGCACTTTAATTTCATTTTCATTTTACATATTACATCATAAAGGTAATATTTGTTTAAATAATACGGAATACACCAGTTCACAAATTCTAATAAACGGCAAGCTTTCAGGACTATTAAATTTAAAAATTGCAAACAATATTACAACAGTTTACAAGAATAAATAACAATTTCTTTCTAAAATAAGGTATTTCAAATCTATTTAAATTTTTTACTAACAGATCATAAGTTTTTATCTTTTGATTTTAGTTCTGCCAGTGTAACTCGAAACACAAGACTTTAGTTTAATCTTGCTTTTCTCAGGATACGCTGCACTTCATACAACTCAAATCATATTTTAACTTCTTTATTTTGCGTATCAGGTCTTCTATTTGTTTCCTTTTAGACCTCTTACAATTGCTCCTGATGCAAACTTTTGCATTGAATTCTTCATTATTATATTGTATTTTGCAGACTTATTAATTTCAATGAAACCTACATCTGTCTAAAATCCAGTTTATATACCCACTTGTGATAAACCTCACATCTAGTTACTTTTCTATTATGTGTGTTTGCAAACGAACCAAACATATCTGGTTATTTCCTTTGTACATATTTGCATATCAAGATTTAAACCACACATGGGTTTGGTCACCTTCTATTTTTAATGATGACGCCATCAGTTATTTTTAATGATGGTGCTGTCACTATATTTTTAGATACGACGCTAACCGACTATTTTTAGCTATCACGCGACCACCTTTTAGTGAGGACATAAACCGGCTATTTTAGCTATGATAACACATTTTAGCGAGGACGAACCAGATTGTGTCTACAGACACCAACCACACATACCTGGATATTTCCCATTGTGACAGCACAGATTCAAACACACATGTGTTCGGTTACCTACTATTTTTAATAATGACTCGCACCAGCTATTTTTAATGATGGTGCTTCATTTATGATGTACCTACTCTTCATTTAATCAAGAAATAAAAGACGTTTTTTGCAATAAAAAATATATAATTTATTTCCAAACAGTTATACATGGATATAATATATTATTATTTTTACAGAAATGTTAAATTAGTTGTCTTTCCTACAGTTCCGGCGCTGGTGATGTACACGTCTTTCTCCGCCAGATATTGTTTAAACTTTTGAATGCGATCTTCTTTTCTGAAGTATTCATAAAATCGTAAGGGAAGTATACACTTAAAGTTCTCAGTTTCAATGATAATATGTTTACCATACTTCGTGTCGATAGTGTTCATATCAATCACTTTATATTTTGCACCCACCTCCAAGTCTTTTACGTTCGTGAAGGATTTACAGAAAGTGCTACTATTCAATGCAGATAGATCCATCTTTACTGATTCGAGAACGCTTTTGAATTTTGAGTTTACAACGGAACTGTCCTTATATATACTACTGCATCACGATTTTGATGGTAGAGGGGAGAGTGTGCTTTGAGAATTGCATCAGTAGGCTAATCTGCATCTGATGATGAATAACTGCTGCCATCAGGAGATGCTGTCCATTTTTCTATATCTGGGCAAAACTGATGCAATTGCACAACCTTTAGTTCTTCTACAAAACATTTTTCACATATTTTCTTTAAATTTAAAAACTTTTCACATATCGTTACTCCTGTTTCATACCTTTTCGCTAGGACGTTACACTCCTCTTCACTATAATCACCTCGCCCGTAAACCGCCTGATGTTCGGCATCGAATACTAATGCCGAAAATTCTTGCTTCAAGCGTTCCACCGCTGTTCTCAGGTCAGTTGCTTTGATCCATTGTTCTTGAGCGTATGCCATCCACATGTTTTACACAACACTCACTAGCCATTACACTATTTCCTTATATTGTTACTCTAAACTACCCTTGGTCTACTTTTTAGCATAGACAACGCATTCTTCTTATTTCCATGAATTGATTCTTTTTTTATACTTCTAAGAAATGTCATACGATACCCCTACACGTCAATAACCTTTGACCTTGACCACACTATTTTTAGACTTCTAAGAATTGTATTATGATGATGACATTGCAATTTCTATTTTTAGCTTCTGACCTTGACATACAAATTTCCCCGCCAAAACGTTTGACCGCAGAGTGACCTTGTAATATGATGAGGATGCTGACATTGCAATTTCTATTTTTAGCTTGGAGTATTCACCTTCAATGAACTCATGACGTACTTTTTATGCATAGCTTACGAGATCGTCGTGACCTTGAAGTGGAGTAGCGCCTACCTTACATTACTACTACTACCGATATATGCAATGACCTTGACCTACAGCAGAAACACTCGTAGAAAAAGTATAGTAGAAAAGTGGAGTAGCTCCGACCTTACATTACTCTTGTATGTATTCTTCACAGTACCGGAAAGCAAATGGAGACAATGGTGGAGGCCTACGCCAGGGATTTTGAAAAAAATTTCTACCCGACACCAACACCGCCCCATTTGCAACCGCAGACTCCGAGAGAATTAGCTCTCAAGACCATCGAAAAGATGAAAAATATGGAGACAGTGTATAAAACCAAATTGAGGACTGCACTCAAAAGAACAGCACAGCTGAATACTGAGTTGGAGACCTCACGTGTAGAGGAAGGCAAGCTAGAACAGGAACTGGCCTGCATCAAAAAATTTTGTGAATTTTGGGGCTGAGGTGTACAAATATATAGATATGTAGTATGTAAATATATAGAAATAAGAATTATATGTAATATTGGTTAAGTAATTATAATAAATGTAGATAAATTGAGTATCGGAAGTATTTGCTTTAACATAACATTTATGAAAAGGATAACGAATATTTTTTTATAACAAAGGTGTGTGCGTACATAAATGGGGAATGAGGCAGTATAAGAATAATTGTATAATATAAAATTAATGAATTAATAATGGTAACCAGAAGTACTAAAATTAGTGTGTGATTAGAGCTTGAAATCAGTTATTAGTTTCCCAATTGTAATACTGTCATAAAAATTAAGCAAACTTAAGGGAAAGAAAATGATACAAAATAGTCAGGAAATGTGTAATGTGTGTTGCATGTCTGCAGGACTTACTTAAATTGCTTTCCATTTATACTTGTAGATGCATGTGTGTTAGAATGATAACAAAATTTATATTAAAAAGTAATCAATTCATGAATTGAAACAGAAAAAATTAGTTGAATGAAAGTCATACGCTTTTACATTGGGATAGCTGCCCAAATTTGATAGATGTGTTAGATATGTCGAAAAGCCGACAGCGGCAGATGGGGGGTTTTTTAAATTTATTTTTGGTAAATTCAGACCCGTTTTCGAGAAAAATTGATTTTTTGTTTGAAAAGGCTGAACTTAGTAAAATCTGCTTAAAAAATATTTCTATCACCTACAAGGGGGGTAGCTTTTACATTGGGATAGCTGCCCAAATTTGATATATGTGTTAGATACGTCGAAAAACCGACAGGGCGTGATAGGGGGGTTTTTTAATTTATTTTTGTCAAATTCTGGTCTGTTTTCGCTTGAAGTGGAGTATTCACCTTCAATGAACTCATGCCATCGTCGTGACAACATGTTTAAACTTGTTAAATACACACCTACTTTTAGTTTAGTAACTTATTTCACCTTGACCCAATTTAATAAGCCCATTTGACTTGGTGTACTTTTTAGCATAGACAACGCATTCTTCTTGTTTCCATGAATTGATTCTATTTTTATACTTCTAAGAAATGTCATACGATAAAAACCATATTACAAATACTTTACAAACATGTTAAAGTTTTTGTTATACTATTAATTTTTAATAGTAAATATTAAAAATGTACGTTTTATATCGTGATAGTAATATTTCGCAGTAAAAGAAGGTCTTAAAGTTTTTCAACATTTTTTTAGTTTTTAGAAAATTTGAAACATTTATGTACTTTCACAAAACTATTTGTTTTGAAATTCCGAATTTATTTAACTGCTACCCTTTGCGCTGTTATTTGTTTAGCCTATATAGAAGAATTCAGAATTTTTGACGATTTAACGATTAAACTGCTTTGATAAAAAAGAGTATATTTACATTAAAACATTTCACACACATAAAATTATTGCTTACTACAGTATTTCAATAGGTAATGTTATTCACCTTTTCTTTGTAATTGTTTTATGTGATATTTATAAAATTACATAGCATTTTATTCGTGAAGTAAAAAATTCTGAATTTTTGTATATAAACTAAACAAATAACAGCGCAAAATATAGCAGTCCCAATTTTTTTCTCAAAACTAAAAAAAATGTGAAAAAAATTGTATCTTAATAGCAGAATTTTCGTTTACATGTACGCACACGTTGATAATTAGATACATAATAAATCATAACGCGGTAGTCCTTTACCCAAACATTCTAATTTTTTGCATGTAGACTAAACAATGAACACATGACCTACTTTTTATATATAGCTTACGAGAGCGACGTGACCTTGAAGTGGAGTAGCTCCGGCCTCTATATACTTGAGGCGTGGAGCGCCTTCTGGGATAATGAGAAAACTCACTTGACCTTGAAATAAATCCCATAATATTTACATGGGTGACCTTGAAGTGGAGTAGCTCCGGCCTTATATTACTACTGAATACAAAATAGCGCTGTACTCCGAATGATATATACTGTTTGTTGTTCATGCGCCGGCAGTAAATTTTAACACATATTTTTTAACAAAATACAATTTCTACTAAACAGAATTTGTAATTCATTATACAGCGTGGCTGTGAGAGGTTGGAAAATCTTGAAACTGGAGATGCTAGAGCCCAAATATATCGATTGAAACGTATCAATGCATTTTGAATTCAGCGTACTACATATTTTTTAACATACATCAAGTTACACTGAAAAACATCCGCATAGTGTTGCTATAGTTTCTAATGTTTATTATAAGATTACGTTCAGTGTCACTAGTAATTAGCAGTTAAAGTTTTGTACCAAACTTAAAACGTTATGGATTATACGTTTGTCGAATATGCTGATATGCATTTAATGTATGGATTGGCACGATCTAATGCTTTAAGAGCTCGAAGATTGTACGCCGAAAGATTTCCCAATAGACAGTTGCCCAATTCAAAGACTTTCCGACGTATTTATCAGCGGTTACGAGAACTGGTAAGAAACTTTTATTGTCTTAGTAAAGGGATGTGAAATTACACTTAACATTAACTTTTTGAAGGTAGTTTTATGCCAAATATGGGCTGACATGGTGGACTTCCCAGAACTATACGTACAGTTGAATTGGAAGAAAATGTTCTGGATGCTGTCGCTGCAGATCCTACAATTAGTGTTAGGAATGTTGCACACGAATTACAGGTTTCAAAATGTACAGTAAACAGCATTTTTCGAGAGCAACTGCTGCATTCATACTATATTCAAAAAGTACAAGGTTTAAGCGTGGATGACTACCCTGCAAGAGTAGAATTTTCTACATGGCTCTTAGAGAGGTTTAACCAAGATATTAAATTATCTGCCTTAATATTATTTTCGGAGGAAACAGGATTTGGTAGGGAATCAACTCGCATAATCTGCACATTTATGCAGACGAAAACCCTCACGGTATAAGACAAACCCGGCATCAAGTACAATTTCAAATTAATATATGGGCAGGAATAATTGGACATTATGTAATAGGACCTGTTGAGTTACCACCTAGACTAAATGGCCAAAGATATTTAGAATTTCTTGAAGAACAATTACCTAATATGTTAGAAGATCTTCCATTGCAAACACGCATGAACATGTGGTTTATGCAAGATGGTGCTCCACCTCATTTTAGCTTATTAGTTTAGAGAGCATTTAAGTAGAGTACATCCAGACCGATGGATAGGCCGACCAGGACCTGTGTCCTGGCCGCCTAGATCACCGGATTTAAATCCTTTGGATTTCTTCTGGGGTGAATTGAAACAACGTGTTTATAATACTCCCGTGGAAACCAAGAATGAACTACGGCAAAGAATTTTCCACCATGTCCAGGAAATAAGGAATTACGTTCAAATACTTTGGATGCAACAATCACTAGTTCGTCGTGCTCGGGAGTGCATTAGGAAAGGTGGTGCTCATTTTGAACAATTTGTGTAGTTATTCTTTAATTAATAGTTTCCTTTTAATTTTCTATTTTATTCAGTATGTGTTTTTTTTAATAGTTTGTAATAAAACTGTAATTATTTTTGTAATGTATGAATCTGTTTATTAATCTTCGTGACACTGAAAGTAATCTTATAATAAACATTAGAAACCATAACAACACCGTGCGGATGTTTTTCTGAGTAACTTGATTTATGTTAAAAAATATGGAGTGCACTGAATTCGAAATTCATTGATATGTTTAAAAGCAAATATCTCACAAACTATTAAATTTAAACACTCCTGACAAGTACATCTTTTTTGTTGAGAAAGGATGACAGAGTAAGAGTTTTCGATCAATTACTGCATACAGGGTGGTGCAAAGATTTTCTGACATGTTATTTACTAACATAATGCTGTATGTGGCGCCCTCTACAAGTGTGCCAAACATTAAGGGCAAAATCTTATTTCTCATACCAAAAAAACGCCATATACCGAACTTCTCAAGCAATAAGGAAAAACAGAAAATACAATTACAACTTTGACACCCTACCTATCAATATTTGGACTAAGGTATGTTCGGTTCAATCGATATATTTTGGGCTTTAGTATCTCCAGTTTCGAAATTTCTTAACCTTTCACAGACACCCTGTATATAATCAAGGACACATGCTTTTACCTATTTACCATGAGTGGTTTTTTTATCCTATATGTATTTTTAAGGACATAAAGTCTTCACTATCTACCAAAATTTGTGATATTAACCAATATTTTAGCGCACAGAAAAGAAATTTTGATTATTAGGCTCAGGTTAGTATATTGTCTAGATAGATTTAGACATAAATCTAAAATAATGGTAAAAGAATAAAATTTATTTATTTTATTCTGGAAAAGTTTTACTAGGATTGATGTCCCTAAATAATCAATATCATTTAAGTACTTGTCATGTGTAATTTTTTTGGAGTTAGAGCTTCAACCGCCGCCATGTCGTAATTAGGTACTAACATTACTTTACTACTATAATATTTTCCATTATTGTGCTAGTAAAACAATGTACTTAGTGCTTCTATTTTGTGTATTGAGTAAAAAAATTCGCATAGTTTAACACGCTTGTAGAAAATGGTATATTACATAATTACGAGTAGGATGCGTTCATTTTTCGTTGACTTCGGTTTTCAGCCGAGAATGTGCGATCTGGATGGAACACAAAATAGCGCTCTAGTCCGAGTGATATATACTGTTTTTCAAGCGCCGGCAGTAAATCAGGACACGTTATTTTTAACAAAGTACAATTCTGCTACACAAAATTTGTAATTTACTAAATATAATCATGGAATTTTACAAAGTAGGTGTGGGTACCAAGGTACAAACCATTAATCAAGGCACATGCTTTTATGTATCCCTATGGGTGTATTTTATCCCCCACGGATAGCACTAGTATATTCTAAGAATGAAAAAATTCTTATATCCATAATTTACGTTTTTATGATTTAGCCCATTTATTTGAAAAATTTTTCGATTGGGCTTATTGTTAAGCAGGAATAAACTTAGTATTCGGAGCTTCATCACTTTTATTTGCTTTAAATTGTTCACCTGAAATGCTTACAAGCTAGCTCGGAATCTCTTTATCCATTGACTCATTATAACATACATTGGTATTCCTATATGTGTTCACATTTTTATTGTGTAATTTACATTTTCTTTGTCCGTTAGAACCATTAAACTGCCGGAAGTAATTTTGTGAAATACGCGATTTTGGTTTACTAAATCTACATTTAATGTGATTTTTATACCGGTGGGCGTTGGTAGAGGAGCAGGGATTAAAAACGTACATAAACCGCTGCCCCACGCAGCAGCGCTAGCGAATTCAAATCGCTACGAGCATGTGACACCAGTAGCATCACCAGGCGGCGGAGATGACGAAGAAGAGCAGGCAGTGGCGTCAGCTGTACGGAAGAGACTAGAAGAGGAGCGCTTGCAGCCGTCACTACTGCAGTAGTAGTAGTGACGGCGCTCCGGTATACTCCGTGACGTCGAAGGTTGTGGCGCAGTTGGTCGCCGGCTCGTCACCTCGTCCACTTTGACGTCACTGTCTATAACGACTATGGGTTTTGGTATGGTTTCCTTCTTGATCCTATTCGGTCGTGTACCAGAACCTGTGGGTGCGCTAATTCTGCGAGACGCTCCCCCACGACATCCTCATTCAGAGCTCTTCTTCTTTTTTCGCTGGGTCCTAAATGACGACGTATCCCTATTTCGTGTTGCTCCAGCGCAACATCACCTTCAATGAACCGACGCTGCTGGAGTTCGAGTTGAGCCCTTATCACTGCCCTGAGCTGCTTCATTTTCTCGAGAGCGTCGAATTCGTACTCACTATCGTAACGCAAAATACTACTGAAGTTTTCCATGTTGATAGAATTGTGTTTTCGATTGTAGTAGCTTTAACACTGTAAGATATAATTTGAAGGGGCGCGTATATATACACTGAAAAGTAATCATCAATGGTATAGAAAAGAAAGTCTAGTAATTTTCGTTAAACGCTCACTTTCAAAACCCTCATACTTAGATAACGATTAGAAGGGCCTTACTATTTACCGCTAAGTACCCTAATCAAACAGACTTTAACGTAATCGTTTTAGAAATTTTCAAACTGTAAATAATAGCTAGAAATTGCATTCAAAACATAGAGAATCATTATAACACAATCAATGAGTAAAATCGTCTTTCTGATTTGAAATTCTTCCTACTTAGATAACGATTACAAACGCATACTATTCCCTCAAAATCATTATACAGCTAATTAAAAATTACCTTTTACGTAATCGCTTGCAATTTTAAAAATTCTTCCAATCCACAAATAATAGCTAGAAATAACATTCCATGCGTCGAGAATCATTCTAAACTATTGATTAGTAAAAAGAATGTTTGCCAGGAATTTGCTCAATATGAAAATAATGACTAGAGACTGCATTCCGCTCGTAAGGGTTTACCTTATCATTATAACTGTAAATAAGCGTCACATTCTTGTCTCCAGTGTTTTTTATCTTCAGCTACAGATATTTTTTTTATATCTGATTATTTGTTATATAGATATCGATGTCTTGCTTACTGAAGTTTATCGTTTTTCTTAAAATATCAGTGAACGTTTCCAGATGCTCTCCATCTTCGTTTTAACAAGCTCTCACTCAAAACCACTATTGTGTTTACTTAAATCTACACATGTCACAAAAGAATCTCTTGCCACAACACCTAAAGGTTACTCGCAATGTACCGATCTTGAGTAAATTTCTCACAGTAGAAAAAGGCCTTAATTAGGGATGAAGAGGGTTGAAAAATACGGTCCTTCACGTAAGCGTCTAAAACAAAAAGACCTTAATTACGGATGACAAGGGTTGAAAAAGACCCCCGAAAAGACACCATTAAAAATAAGGGTGGAAAATGCGGTCTCCCACGTGGGCGGTCTTGTGACGTCAAAATCCAAGATGGCGGCGACAAGTGTCTGTCTACTACTACTATTTTATTTTCTATTGTTTATGATTAAAGCAACCGCGCCCAATATAACTGATCACATACGCATGGCACATTTCGGCTTAAAATGTTTTGTACATTTTCTTAAATCTTTGGGTAGGATTCACAGGTTCCTTTTTTAAGGATCGCTATGTAGTGTTACGTGACCTTTAAGAGAGAGATAGGGCTGGTTTAGATTTATGTCATAACCTAAAGTCTACATAATTAAAGTTAAATTATTACGAGCAAAAAAAGGTTTGATAAAATCTACTATTAGTTTAACTTATTACTAATAGTCTTTATTGCCACACTTTTACATATATATATATATATATATATATATATATATATATATATATAATATAATATATTTACAAGTAGGGTTAAATTAATTTAATGGAAGGCATATTGCGTTTGGAATGGATGTGTGATGTATGAATACGCGTGTACGTGTTATTTGCAAGTTTAGTAATTAGGTTTTCTTTAGTAGTAGTTTTTAATTTAAAATATGTTATACTTGCTGGTTTTCTAATGTAGCCAGTTGAGTGTTTTGTCTAATGTCCTCTAGTTTTATAATAAATAAATGTTTAATTGTTTTATGCTTTATTTATCGTAAGATATCTATATCGTGTATATAAAGAAAGTGTGAACATAAACTAATGTACAGTAAAAGTAAAATAATTCGTAATACGTAGAAGTGCGAGCTACACACAACAGTTGATTTGAAAGCTAATAATTAAAAAAATCGCTTCAAACATATTAGGTATTAATGAAAATTGCACTTAACATTGAGTTTTTTGTTTGTTCAGCCTAATATCCTCTAACTGCTGCTTAGCCTCAGCTAAAGCAGCAGTTAAACGCTCCACGTTGACAACCCCCAACACCTCACTGTTTGTATAGTTGGCAAAAATCGTTGTTAACCATCGCACACTCGCAGCCTTAAAATCACTCAAGGAGGAAGGGCCTTGCGTCAGATGTGACCGAGAATCAGGTGCATGGTCCTCATGCTGACAATGATCTTGATGGTCCTGTAGCACTAAGGAGAGATTGTTCCCTCCCACATGTTGTAATCGTGGGGGTGGTTCTGATGTAGTGGCGGTGGTGGCAACGGGTGTAATACTACAACAGATTAATAAAATACATTAATAATGTGCGAGGCAATAAATCAGTAAATGTGAACTTAAGTATACTCACTTCTCAAATTATCGAACAAAGTCATCCTCGCCAACTTCTGGATCACTATCTTTAATAGAGATAGTAATCGGTGGAGGTGGTGAGGATAATGCTGGTGCTGTTTTGGTGGTCGCACGAAGATATTTTCCAATATCGTAACGTTCTTCTTCCTCCTCATCGATAATCTAAATTTCTTGCTGGGTGGCGCCATTATGAGCAGCACGTAATGAATGAATATTCGCATTAAACATAACATTATGTACATACAATTTTGGTAACGTTAACAGAAAATTACTACAAATTACATCACCTTTTATGAGGGTAAATTCATTGTTACATTTTAAACAAGGCTAAATCAACAATAAAAGGCAGTACAACCTTTTAATCACGTTAATGTACTAAATTTAGGGATCATTTAAATACGAAACTAGATTTACATTTTTCATAAATGTTATTTAATCGCCAGAAACATTAGGCGTAGTACATCAAATTTAAATCTAATACATTGTTAATTCCCTTTCTAGATATCGAGCTCATATTTTCTATAACGTAATTTCTATTGCTTCCATTGTTTGTTCCTTTTCCAATAAATCCATATACTCTTCTTTTATATTTTGCATATAGTCCAAGGCTAGTCAATTTAGGAATAAAAGGGCAGTTAGCGGAAATTTTAGGTACAGTCCTAATCACATTTATGTTTTTCGGGTCACTGAACATAAATCTGAGGTTTACTGACGGATGTTATGCGAGAAACGTCCACATTTTTGAGCTTAATCTCGATAATAATGCATTTTTCGAAAAGACCATGCTTTGCAAAAACAATTTAAATCTCTTCCAATTCCCGTAACAATTTACACAACGCAAAGTCATTGAATTTTTTCATTATTGTTAGAGTAATATTTTGCTAAATCAATAATAATAAAAGAATTTTTAGAGAGTTAGCATAAATGCCGTTTATTGATAGAAAATAATGAAAATTTCATCACATTTCTTTCATTTATAAGTAAATTAGATCATTGGTCTATGGAAGTGTAAATTATCTAGATAAATCAAAACCAACAAATCAGTAACTAAATCAAATTTTTTATTAATTTAGGGATCATTTAAATATGAAACTAAATTTACAGTACTTCTACACAAACAAATAGGTAACTATAATTTTTATAAATCTTATTTAATTAATAGAAACATTACCCACACACACATACAATTCTTTCTTTATGTTTTAGTACATTCAATTTAAATCTATACATTGTTCCTCCAATTCGCTTCTAACCAATAATTAGATATCTACTAGTCCATATTTTCTAATATACAACGCAATTTATTAAACTCTGTTATTGTTTGTTCTTTTCCAATAAATCTGTATACTCTTCTTTTATACGTTGTATATAGTCCAATTTCGCCTCCTTAAAACCAGATCCAACGTACGTAGGCTTGGGAAAGGGGTTCTATTTCCTTATCGGCGTTTTTTTAACGAGACCTTTAGTCTATGAATTAGCTTAAGAATGCAAGGGGGCAGTGCAACCTTTTAATCCCGCTAATGTACTAAATTTATACGAAACCTTGATGTTTTTCAGATTAAAAAAAGGTACACCTGAAAATCCTTACATACAATTTCCTAGAACTAATTCCTATCAAACCTTATTTCCTAGTTCAGTGTTTCAACGGCTTATTGATTGTGCTTCTATCCTTGCCAACATTTGTTTTAATATTCCTAGGTTAGAAACATGACAAAGATGTACATTTCATGTTCCTTTTGCCAAATCTAATTTACTTTTAAAGTCACCAGTGGTTAAAATGTGTCAATTGTACAATGAGATATGTTCTAATTGTGACATATATTGCTCTTCATTAACTTCTATAATTGACTGTTATGTTAACTACAGTAATAGTGCTTAAAGGTGTTCAAGGGACTGTCCTATCGTCAACTGTGTCCTTCTTATAGATCATTTTTTGTTTTTAGTGTTTACAGTCATTTAACTCTGTTTGTGGGCATTATCAGTATCATTGTTATTATATATATATATATATATATATATATATATATATAATTTATTATTGTTATTATATATAGTCGCGGCAAACTTTTTTCCAATGTGGGGATAAACGTCAGCGCTTGACATTGTTGCCAAACGTATGAAATTCGACGTCAACATAATACTTAGGTTATATTGTTTACATTTATTTTGAAAATTAGTTTTTGATGGAAATACTCGTTCTCAACTAAGTAACAGTTGTTTTTATAATAGAACAATGCAAGCCACACGAATCGAAAATCTCAAAATGTGGAAAACGTCAAAATTAGAAGTTATGTGTAAACAGAAGAGCTGACAACATTGTAATTTATTCGGCAGTTCCAACAACCCAACAACGTGTATTTCACTAACATAGATATATCATTTGTAATTATCAGGGTTATTATGGAAGTTGGTATGTTAAGTTTGTCTCTCTCTAACAATTTCACCCCCACAACGGAAAAGATTTTGCCGTGACTTTATTATTATTATTATCATTGGTAGCACACATACTACTCACGTTGATGGGTTGATTATATATTTATATAAATCTTTGTATATGTGCACTATTATATAGTTTTCTCTATAATTGGCTTTTGCTGTTGGGCAATAAAGGTTATTATTATTATTATAAAGTACATAAATAGTTATGTATTACCTTCCCATCTGGAGAAAGAAGATTGATATCAGATAAAATCCTAGGACGGTAGTATTCAGTACTAATATAAACCTAATGACTAAACGTTTGTCAAAAAGTTCATTAGAGTCACGCCCAAACGTCCAAAAACTTCAATACGCAGACCATATAAAGAACCATTTAACCTTGATGGGTTGACTGCACGGGGATAGTCGAGTGATATCAAGCAACCAGTACTACAGAAGCTTTTCGAAGTTATTTTACTGTCTACGTCTCTTTAACTTAAAAGAACACCATATTCACAACTCTTATGTGTTTATTTTTTAATTATACAATACCGTTTCTTAAACCTAATACATATTACACTTAATTTTTTTGTTTTTCCGACTGCACCTAAACTACTCATTAACACATTCTTTGTATATGCAAAAGAACACTATATATTCACAACAACAATTAGTCTTTATTTTTTTAATTATACAACTTTTTCTAATCGCTCTTCCCGCTCCTTCAAATCTAGAGTGAACTCTTCTAGTTGTGCGGCACTAACTTTTGTATTAAACAAGTCAAACAATATCGACCGTTTAAACACCTTTCACATAATTTTACACCATCTTCATATTTCTTTGCAAGTGTCCAATAATGTGGTTCTGATAAACAAATTCTTACCTCATTTTCAGCATAAAATAATTTCTATTTTTAGATTTGACCTTGAAGAGTATCTAGCCAATATAAGACCCATTTAATCTTGATCTACTTTTACCATAGATAACAATCTATCATTCCATGAACTATGATAGTCCTACATGTAATAGACAACAATCTTTATGATGCTCCTGCAGGTGACAATTGATTTCTAGAAACAACTGAATTAACATCTTGACTCAGCCTGATTTGCTTAAACAGTGTGACAATTTCTCAACCAGAACTTCTAAAAATAGCTTATTGACGTTGAAAGTCACGTGAGCATTAGGAATGCTGCTAAATTTGCCACTGCAGGTGATCTTGAACATTTCCCGACACATGACCTTTACAAATTCCAAGAAAATTTCCCTCCATACCTGACTTAGAAATTGTAAGACTTTGATGCAGAAAACGTAACCCTCAATGACCTTGACAACAATCTGCTTGAATTGTAATACCCATGCAGGTTGATTTCTAGGAATTAACACATGGCCTTGACTCGACCAAAAGGGCGTTACCCTCAAGGATCAGTCGCGCAAAATAAACTTTGACCTTGAAGCGGGGTGCGTACGTGCACGAACTCTGACCTTGAAGAATTTATGCAAACAATGTGAAAAACTATAGGTAATGTGACGACTTTGAAAAACCAAACTAATGACTTTTTCAAATCTAGTTACCTTTCTAGTGACGAAGTCGGATTAGTATCCCGCTCGTGACCTTGAAGGGCAGCCTCATATACCCCAAGTGAGTCCCCATACGTAACCTTGAAGAATTGTAATAAATGAATTAACACCTCGACTAGGCCAAGAAGTGCTTGGTGACCTTGAGCACTTTGGAATAGCTCAACATTGGTCTACGTATGGGTAAAGCACAGACACATGAGTCATGCAATTTGACCTTGATGGACCTACTTCAGAGGTCAATAAACTAACTGCGTGACCTTAAAAAGTTCGGCGACCTTGGACATTTCCTGCCATGTGGCATTGAAATTTCCCGCCAAATTAACACATGACTCAGCCAACTTCCAAGAATTGCTTGGTGCCCTTGAAAATTTCCTGTCAAATTAACACACATGACCTTGACTCAGCCAAATTCCAAGAATCGCTTGGTGATCTTGAACATTTCATGTTACGTGGTCTTGCAAACTTTAACTTTGATGCAGGGAACGTGTACATGACCTTAAAAACCTCTTCGACGTAGGGAATGTGAGTTAGTACCGTGGGCCCCCTTGAAATCCTTGACATAGTGTCAGGGTATTTTGAACACCCTGTATACGTAGTGGGTAATTTTGTTTGTAGTTTTATTCACTTAGGTAGATTCCGTATATATATATATATATATATATATATATATATATATATATGTATATATTTTTTTGTTGTTTTGTTGTCAAGTTTAGTTTTATAGATGAATTTGTTTAACGTGTGTAGCGACCTTTAGGCATGGAGTGTGTATGGCGAGCTTTGGATTCTTTGTTTGTGAATTATTATTCCGAAATTTAGGTTGTTTTTCCTTATTATTTCCCGTTTATAGAAGTTTGATTAACGCTTATTTGTAAATAGTTGTATATAAGTTTAATTAAGGTTCATTTCGTTTGATTTCCGTAAAATATAATAGAAAGTTTTGTAATTTAAATAAATACTGTAGGTTTATATGTGTATGATGTCATACTGGCGACATAAACACGCTTAAGTATAGTTGTTCAGTGTAATAGTGAATATGCTGGTTTTAAGTCATAGAGGAAGAATGTGGGCCTGATTGTACTTGAATAAAAATATAGAGATATTTTCGCGTTAAGTCTGCTGGCGTTTGAACTTTTGAAAAGTCTCGAGTCCTTACGGACGAAAACGAATTTGTGTGTTTGGGGTACTAAATCTTCCCCTTCCGTTTTTTTAATTGGTGGAATTAAAGTAGATAAGATTTTTTGTGAGGAGTGGGATTTAAAATTCAAAGATGGATTTTTGGTAATTTTTTGGTTGATTAAAAAACTGACTGCGCTCTCGAGTAGTATTACGGTGACGTTTATTGTTACGCTTTAAGGGGTGGTTTAGAACGTTGATATTTTGGGCCTTGTGGTGTTTAACGAACGTACCTTTTGTGTAGTAAGGGTAGTTAAGCTACTTCTGAAGAAGACCTGTAAAGGGATTTTATTAAAATTGTTCATTCACCAGAGGATTATACCTAGTGCCGATTTCGGTTTTACGTAAAGTTACCTGGAGGACATCGTCGTGTTTTATTAGTGCTTCGGTGAACTCTTTGGTTTATATCGCTTCTGCGGATTTTAAAATTAACGTTCTTGAGTGCCACTTATTTATCGTACCAAGCGTGTTTAAAGATAAAGAAGCTTTCGCAATATAATAAAATTATATTTAATTAAATCAAATTATTAACATTTTGGAGTATTAGTGGAAATAAAACCAGTTAAAAGATATAAGTTAACCAGAAAGTTGAACGCTCAAATTAGTATTTTAAAAGAAGTTTTTAATTAATACAGTAACATTTTAACGAGTTTAAATCAAGAAATCGTTTGTGTATCATAGAACAATAGTCAACATTTTATTCATCTTTTGCCAGACCAGGAAGAATTCATTTCCGTTATAGTAGTAACCGACCATCATTTTCTGTTGTAACACAGGAGAGGTGTAATTCTAGACCTTAAGGTAACATAATATTGTTTTTTTATTGAATATTTCAAGATTTTTTTGTTTCGAATTATTTTTTTTTGTGTTGATGAAGGTTTGAAAGCGGTGCCGTATTTTTTTTTTTTTTTTTGTAAATTAAGTTGTTTTAAATTTATTCAATGTAACTAATTGTAGTTTTGACGCTCCGCCTTCACCCTTTGTTATTTATTTTAGTATTAAAGGGCAATTGACCCTATTGTAGTGTGGGTATATAATCCACGATATATATATATATATATATATATATATATATATATATATATATATATATATATATATATATAGGTTAAACCATTTAGACTGGCGTAAAGCAGTATTCTGATCAGACATCCTGTCGCCCATTAAGCTTTTGTTTTTTTTTGTTGATACGCATTATCGTATGTTTGCATTTTTTTTTATATTTATCCTTATTTTTTTATTATTTTATTATAGTTTGTTAGGTTTTATAAATGTGTTTTAATTATGTGAAAACCCTTTTGTGTTACATAATAGTTCTTTTTGGCAAATTGCAAGTTACCGGTAATTAGTTTTTAACGTAACAAAGTTAGTTTTTTTGTTTTATTGAGTAATAGCGTTCTTAATATTTAGTATTTTATTTGATTTTTAGTTGAGTATTAATTCAGTTTAGAGTTCATTCTATAGATTTTTTTTGTTTTGTTTTGATTATTATTTAATGCCTTATTATTACACTGAGGTGTATTAACGTAACTTTATTGAGTGTTTATCACGCTTTTATTTGACAAGCGTGTAGTGTTTTTGAAGCTCTATTTCAGGTGGTTTGCTGAGTTGCTGTCCAGCACACCTGGAATTGATTGCGGATAGGTAAGCGTATGTTTTTTGTATGTTTAGACACGCTATGTACTCGTAATTTTGGCACGACGACCCTTATTTTGACTACTAAACATTCTGGCGCCCTTAACCGAATTGATTTTGTCTTCATCCCCTATTTTGACTTAGGTACGATTTACTATTCTGGTTGTGCAAAATTTTTCAACATCTGACCTACACCCATACGCTGGCTAGTCGGGGCAAAAAGGCCAATTTTATCTGTAATCCCGTTCTACCACCCGTTTATACCGTTACAATAGGTAATGAGTATGTGACCGTAAACTTGGAGGTAGGTAATGTGTACGATGACCTTAAAGAATATACAGGCAATGTGATGACCTTGAAGCCTTCGGTGTGGACAATCTGTGCGAGAGCTTCAATGCCCTTGAAAAACTAATCTAGCAACACAGCATTATCCATTAACTAAATATACAGATTTCAAGTGTCCTGTAAAGTATAAAAGTATTCACTAGGTAATTCTGAACGACAGATTTGCGGATTATTTCGAATGGAAATCAACCAGTTCCAAATCAATCAACCAATTGGAAGATTATACACAACTTTGAACAAAGACAGCTAAAGGAACGCAAAGAAAGTAATATTCTAGTAAAGGTAGCAGTAGAACCCACATTAACCACAAGGCAGCTCAGAGTCTGGTATTAGTAAAACAAGTATTTTAAACATTTTGAAAAAAAAACAATTTAAACCATACACATTATTGCCGACTGATGGCGACGGAAGAAATACATTTTGTGAAACCGTCATGCAAAGAGGCAACTAACAAACCTATTTGGTTTGCTTTACGGCTAAACCAACTTTTCATATCAGAACAGAACACAATAAACAAATTCATCGACACTGTGATACCGAAAACCCAAATATTATTCCCTCTCGCACGTAGTATTCCCAAACAGCAAACATGTGAGCGGGAATTTTAAAGAATAAAACTGTTCGTCCCATTTTCATAGAAGGAAAATTAAATTCTGAAAAATATTTACAGTTATTTACGAAATATCAATGTAGAAGATCAAGGTTAGTAAAAAACAAAATACATCCACGTACCACACTAAAAATAAGAAAGACCGAACGCGTGTTAATAGCTAAGCTATTAAGTTTCTCCTAATTTTCTCGAAAACGGATGAACCAAATGTAAATGCAATTGTAACATAAGAAGCAGTCTTTTTTCCTTAAGAAGTTTTACATTTGACATTTTACTGTAAAATAATTAGGAGAGCCAATATTTACAATAGTTTATTTTAACATGGGAATTCCCTATATATATATATATATATATATATATATATATATATATATATATATATATATATATATATATATGTCACGGACAAAGCACGAATTTAGACAAATCTAGAAATGTCTGTTAATTCCAGCCTAAAGGAGAATCGGACGGTGATTTCGTACCTTGTCTAGACAAATTGCGAATTGTGTAAGAAACTTAGTCATTTCTAAAATTGTCTAGACAAAACGATTGCGTACGCGCACGCAACATACATGTTTAAATAACAGTTTCAATATAATAATGGTAGAGCAGTTCTGGTGTAGAGGTAGTAGTCATTTTCCACACGATTGGTGCGGCTTCGATTCCCGGATGATGCAATTTTTCTTAGGTTATAGTAGTTTTGTTTAGATAAACTAGATAAACAAACTACATTTCTGCCAAATTCTCACGCGTGCGCATGTCGTGGAACAGATTCCTCTCCTTTGTCGCTCCTATTTAGACAAATCCCGTTTTGTTTAGACAGATCTAGAAATGTCTGTTAATTCTAGCCTAAAGGCGAATCGGACTGTGATTTCGTATCTTGTCTAGACAAATAGCGAGTTAGTCATTTCTAAATTTGTCTAGACAAAACTAGATTTGTCTAAGGGAACATGAGTAACAGTGAGACACTTATTTTTCTTCCTATGGTATTAAAAATACAAACAGAAATACATTAAATGTTTTAGCTTTTTGATGGAAGTGTGTTTCTATGTTACTTTTTAAAAATGCTTCTAAATGTAAATTATAAGTTAAAATGGTAATATGTTGAATTTTTTGTTTGGTTGTCATTTGTCTTACTGTTACCCAGGTATGTGGTACAATGAGACACTAAAATAAATAACCACTATTTATTTTAAAAAGTTGAAACAAACGTAAAAGCATACTTAAACGAAATATTTTAGGCACCATTTTCAACGAATATTTAAATTAAATTTAATTTCAAACAAATAATATTTAATCTTTTTGTTTTTCCATAGTTAATCGGTTTTGGTAAAATCAATTTAATGCCACTTTTTGCACCAGTGGCAACATCTGGAACGTCTGAAAAATAAAACTTCCCTTTCATTTTGTCGCTCAACTGCTAGATTTGTTTTCACGCTTCCTGGTTCAGGGTCTTGAAAATAAGTTATATTAAACTGTTCGTCTGCATTTTCTTCAAACGTTCCGGATGTCAGTGTTTATACAAAAGTCTTCATTGCTAATGTTGGATCCGGCCTATCTGTCAAGGAGCTTGGTAGAAAATAGATTTCAGAAAAACTGACCTGTCAAATGGGAAAATAAAAGCTTCCCCTGAGCATGCGGTAACTTCATAAATTGATAGTTTTCTTGGATGATGCATTAACCAGGTGTCAACTGCAGCATTATATGTCAAGCTAAATGGTTTAAATACGCCTACGTCGAGGGGCTGCAATTTGTTAGTCGAGTGTGGCGAAAAAGTTACTACAGTAACACCATTTGCTTTAGCTAGATTCAGCACGCTAATGGAGGGTGACTCTCATGATTGTCATACAGCAACAGACTTGGATCTTCCTTAGAACTTCACGAGTATTTTATAAAATGGTCCATGACTTTTAGGAACAATTCGGAGTTCATCCATCCGGATACTGTTACTAATCCCAAAGTTCCTGGGGTGCTCCAGCAATCATATGGTCCTCAAAATGGACACGCGGAAAAATCATAGTAGGCGGTAGGTGATTTTTTGCTGCACTGACTATTACACATGTTGTTACTAGTGTCCCTTTTTCTCCACTGGTGACTTTGCTGACTTGTTTTACCCCTTTAGCCGCCAATACTTTAGCTGATTTTTGAACAGTTACTGTCCCTGTCTCGTCCAAGTTAAATATTCTTGTACCATCACAAAATCTTTTATCCCGACCCATTGCAGTTTATAAGTTATTGAAAAAGTTGTTTACATTAAATTCGTTAAAAGATGTAGCCCTGGACAAACTACATCCCTCTGGGGTTCTAAGAGATATTCTAGGATTCCTTTTAAGAAAACTCCTCATCCACTCTAATCCCGCGATTTGGTTAATTTTCCAAATTTTCGGAGTTTGTATATAATTTATTTTTGCTAGTTCGTAGGCTAATTTGCGGCATTCAACTAATGGCAATCCATAAAAAAACCCAAGGATTGTTCTTGATTTTGACTAAAAACTCTGTTAACCTCGTAGTTGGGAGTATATCTTATTTCTGACTGTTCGTTGATTTTTTTTACATATCTGGAAAGAAAGAATGCAAGGTAAACTCTTTTATGCCTTACATAAAAGAATATTATGATAAAAATTGCCTTGCCAGAGTCTGAAAACTTAAACCATTCTCCTTTGCCACCGACCTTATGCTACTGCCATTTAGAACTCTTTCTACAGCACTTCTCATTTGTTGCTCCGAAAATGTTCCTATATTAGTCTTCCTTGGTGGATTTGTAGGCATTTTGATACTTAAAACAAATTCCCCTACAATGAAAAGTATAATTTTTAATAATTTAACTTGTGCTAAGCATATGAGTAACATTGGGACATGTCTCAGTATTACCCACTAAATAATGTCTCACTGTTACTCATATCACCTTGAACTACAAACTACCTTATTTACTTACCCTACAATTAGAATGTTTCCAAAATATTCTTAGACAACAAAAAAAAATTCAATATCTCACTCTACACATTAAAAACGGCCAAATCAATACGGATGGTTTTAAATTTAACTGATAAAATTGTTCACGCTATCGCAGTTTCAATGAAACTAAACGTGCGAGATGCTTGCAAACAGAAACGCCATTAATTGTATGAAGTTAGTTACGCATATGGGCATCCGAGAAATAATGGCATTTATTGATAATAATTTGAATGTCTTACTGTCACCCATGTCTCACTGTTACTCATGTTCCCCTACATTTCTTGTATTGTCCGTAATATATATATATATATATATATATATATATATATATATATATATATATATATATATATATATATTCATTTTCGAGTATCTCGTGTATTAACTGTTAAATTATAAGTACAACTTCATAATACAGGGATGTTAGGAAAATCTTAAAATACTTCAAATTTGGATCAGTTTAATGTAACTATTTTCTAATTTTGCATGTTCGACTGCGTGTAGCAGGTCTTTTATATGGATTTTGATTATTATCTTGAGCAGTCATAGGAATTTCAGGTGGTTTAAGTCGTAATGTTGAAGGTGGAGTAATTATGGTGATCAAGGTTTTCCAAATGATGGGTATTCTTACACTGCCATCAAGTTTATTTAAAATATGTGAACGTCTTTCAATTTCGATAAATTCTCTAGTAATTCTTTCTCGTAAACTGTAATTTGGGGCTAGATACCAACAAATTCGATTAGTAATTAGAAAATAGTTACATCAAACTGATCCAAATTTGAAGTTTGAAGATTTTCCTAACATCCCTGCATTTATGAAGTTATAGGTACAACTTATTTAGACCTTAGCCAAATTTCCCTCATAGCCGTTAGTTAATATTATTATAAATTAGTTACCTTGTTTCACATTTTTAAATTT
Organism: Vesta saturnalis; assembly: GCA_036346205.1. Taxonomy (NCBI): domain Eukaryota; kingdom Metazoa; phylum Arthropoda; class Insecta; order Coleoptera; family Lampyridae; genus Vesta; species Vesta saturnalis. The sequence goes on from JARFJB010000168.1 coordinate 75,572, forward strand.
ATATCATTCTTGGCAAAGGGGATAAAGTACATCCTCGAAACGTTGAATTGTACTTATAATACGTTGACGTTCATAATTGAAAAGACTTACCTTTTAATGTCATTAATATGATAACTATTTTCTCTGTTCCTAAGGAAGATAGCTGCAATTGCTATTGAAACATTTGAATCTTGTTAAAACTGTATTTAAAAACACAAATAATACGAAACTTATGTGTTTGTTTTATTTATTCTAAATTACCTTATTAAAGTTATGTACCTATCTACATTTATTTTTATTTTATTAACATAAAATCCTCTGAATTTAATAAAATAAATATTATACTATAAATTTAAATGTACAATTTCTTAAACAGAGAACCCATAAGGTAAATTAAGTGTTTAATAAGCTATAATTAAACCGAAAGTACATTATCGTTGGACATTCCGCCAGAGTTACTTTATACTGGATTAATTTCATTGATTTTTGTTTGAAATTAATGCCTTGATCCGTATATTAACCAACAATACTTTCTTTTCATAAAGTACTGCTCCCTCAGCAAAACGGGGACATATCGAACGGCATTTTTAGATTTTTATGTGTAACTTTTCGCGTGATCGAAATATTTAAAATTTAAAAATTGAAAATGGAACCATGTAGTATTGCGTATATATTGTTCCATGTACGATGACAAAAAAAAATTGTTTAGTATTTTTTTTTATATTTTATCGTTGTTCGGTATAACCCGCCATTGGGGGATATATCGAACACATTATATTTTCCCAGTAACTAAAGCTTTTTAAGCGAATGGACGATATAGGCATTCATAGTAGCCTTTATTGAACACTTATTTTTAAAAAAAATTGTTAATCAGCAATTATTGATGGAGGGGTGAGAGGCAAACCGATTAAACTGAAACGTAATTTATTTGCAGAAGAACTACAACATAAAAAAACTCTATAAACAAAGTTAAACAATATTTTCCTATATCTAATAAGCCAAACAAAAATTTAAAAAAAAGTAAAACGCTTCTTATAAAATATCGTCAGGAAAATTATGCAGTCCACGACTTATCAATGGAGTGCAAATCTTATGGGTTATCTGGCAAAGCTTAACAGCTTGTACAGGGTGTCCCAACGATAGAGTAAAGTAAGTTTATGCTTAACTAGAATTATTTGTGTAAATATTGTATGGACCATGGGGTAGAGGTAAGAAGTGTGCATTTTTTTAAAATATTGGAAGTTATACAGGGTGTGCCAGAAAAGCAGGACGTGAAAAAGTATGATTTTTTTAAATAGAACACCCCGTATTTGATTTTAGTTTTTAATTCTACGTGTCCATACAAACATATTTTGTCATACAAAATATTAGCTGAAAGTTTTTAGTTCTCGAGATATTCGCGTTTAAAGATTATTATGGTCATTTTCGTGGGTTGATGAATGGGGAATTGTTCCGTTATTTCACAATAAAAAAATTGATATTTCGTGTGAAAAATGAGTGATATTATACTAACGTTTAGACCGAGTAGTATTTCTAATTTTCTTAACAGGGTGTTTGTTATAACCATTCAAATTTGAAAATTCTCAAATTAAAAAAATCAGTTTTTTAATTGCACACCCTATATATTTTATTTCATTTTATTCGGGATTAAAAATATATCATTTTTGTCAAATATATCCTATATCTATCTTTGATAGTTTTCAGTAATTTCGATTTTTTCACACTAGCTACTTTATTTTCGATAACATTGCATTGCATGGATCTTGGTAGCCATGGAAAATAATAATTGCTTACTAAGATACAAAGGTTTCCTACTTGTCAAAATAAACACATATTAAATTTGTCGTTTGCATTTAACTTGTTATCAATTCTTGTATCAATTATGGATTATTCGACAAATGAATTAATTGATATGATATACGTGTTCGAGGCTGAAAACCCTTTATTGGCACAACGATCTACAAAATGAAATATTTAATAATATTTCAAGTTCTTTTTCTTCATTAGCTGCCCTTTTATTAACAACTTTACGTTTGAAGTATTTAACACTACCGCTAGAATCAAATCTATCCATCAAATTTTCCAAGCCAACAGTAGTAGGTATTCGACGTTCAGGATGAAATTCCTTCAAGAGTAGATCTCAAGACCTCAAAATAGTCCTGTATTACTTCTGGTTGTAATTCAGCCCGACAGCGTTTAATATTTTGGCTGTTTTGTTTTGAAACTTCAGGGTTCCACGTCAGAAAAGATTGACACCAGTCTTTTCCCGGTCGATTATCACGAAAGCTCTGCACAAGAACACCCTTTCGGTTTAAATATTGTTGCACAAAATCACATAAATTATTTTCATTAAATGGTATACGGAAACATGCTGCAGTCAGAAGTGCACTGACAATAAGTTTTTCTTCATTGGCCGAGATAGCTGATGGTCTTCCTAGTTTATCAGAGTGTATCCCTCTATATTTTTAATATAAAGTTGTTTTTGGAACACTGAACTGTGAAGCTGCCTGACTAAAAGACAGGCCGCCATCAACAACTGCTTCCAAAGCATTCTCCATCGATTGAGGGTCATAATTTCTCCTATATGCTGTGCCTAACCGGTGCACGTGTACCCGCGGCATCGTTCGATATAACCCTAAAAAATGACATTGTTTACGTTTTTAACCATAACCAAACAAATAATGAATTTGTACAAAATTTGATCATGCAGAAACGCTGTTATGATTACTTAAAAGGGTTTCTTTCATTAGAGTATAGTTACATAATCAATACTTACTTAGATATGAAGAGGTTTTGTCGCCGTCAATAAAATCAATAACAAAGCATATGCCAGTAACTTCACATTTACTGCCGGTTAAATAGTTTTCTGACCAGCGCAGAAGCAACGAACTTTATCATAGGGAAGTTATGAAATAGTTATACAAGTTTGAAATGCAAATTGCCTACCGTTGAAGATAATCAAGATAGATTGATACATTACCACGCTTTTGTTCGATATTACCCGCAGCGTTCGATATATCGCCGTTATACGGTACTGAATATCTATATTCTCCTAAACAAAATAAGGGCTTAGTACTAGACCGATTTCAATAAACTTTGTTTTGAAGTGAAGCTCTTAATCATTTGATGGCCATTAATACTTTACGTTTGTTAAAATTAGGTCTTTTAAGACTATAAATCGTAGAAAGGCTCGGAATTAAAAAAAAAATTACATTGTCGTAACGAAGCAACAGGACGTTGTTCAGCAGTGACAATAACCGAGTGAAATCAATAGCGTAACTAACAGTTGATGCACCTAAATTTATCTAATAGACCAAAATAATAACTATACACAATCCAAGAATAATAATAATCGTATATAATGTAGCCTCGTAGTTGCACAAATGTTTGTTCACAATTGAAACTCGCAATCTCGTTACGTAGGGCACATCTGTCGAAATACCAGCTATTTACGTTGCCATAGTGTTCTTAAGTTAATGTCCCAATATCCTGTTATTTTTTATATTTCCACATTTCAGTTGAAATGTGTTTCATATGAAATGTACATAGTATAGTTCTGTGTTTTACCAATCACACTATAGCAATTAATTTAAAAATAAGTATAACCGTAATTTTTTATACTTGATCCACACGCACGCATGTACCCTCCCACGCACGCACGCACGAACACGCCTGCGCGCACCCGCAGACATAGACAGACACGGATGGACACGGACGGGTACGGATGGACACGGACAGACACAGACACAATGTTAAATTGGTGGATCAAATTTACATGTCGATACCATAACGAAACCAAACTAATAATAAATTGTCATTATATGAACGGTTTAGTTAGTCGAACACGCCTTACATTAGTGTTACATTAACACACTCCAACCGTTATAATTACAAAGGTATTGAACGGATCAATTTTATATTCAACTAATGGAACTAAACTAACATTAAACGTTACATGAACGGTACAACGAATCGAAATTTGTTTTACTAGCAGAACTAATGCATTGTCTATACTTGAACGTTGAACAATACATTACATTATCTATCTTAAGCGTGTATTTGTGCTAAACAATTTATGTTGTCGCCTTAATATTAGTTAAACGATAAGGTCAAACGTTATTCTAACACCTTAAGCATTTCTATAAGATTCACTTCTGAAGACGATAACTATAAGTGTTATCGAAACGAATAGACTTATATAAATATAAAAATACACCATTTAAACACAAAAGCTAAGTGTTTTAATTAAAATTTTATTGCAGATTTTTTCAAGTATGTTCACGATATGGCTTGTCATTTTCATGTTAAGGCCTTATTCTTCCGCCGTGGCGCATCTTTAAGGTAAACCTTATTCATCCGCTGCGGCGGATGAATTAGATAAATCTTATTGATCCGCCGCGGGAATACCCAATGATAACAAATAAATAGTACAGATTAAAACACTAGCGGCTAAAACCTTCCCTCTTAATCCTAACCATGCGCATGGGTTATCTACGGAAATAGAAATTTTTGTAGGTTACTGCAGTTTTGTTTATCTAGTTTAGGTTAGATAAACAAAACTACTGTAACCTAATAGAATTAGATTAGATAAACAAAACTATTGTAATCTAACAGAACTAGATTAGATAAACAGGTTTTAAATAACAGTTTCAATGCAAAAATTGTAGAGCACTTTTGGTCTAGTGGTAGTGGTCGCCTGCCAGTGGTTGGTGCAGGTTCGATTCTCGGCCAATGTAATTTTTTTCTAGATCTGTCGCGATGGAAGAATAAGATTTACCTTAAAATTCCGCCGCGGCGGTTCCCTAGCCATTAGCATATCATTAGTTAGTTTTTAAGATTATTTTAGTAATTTTAATAGATTTTGTGTGAATAATGAATGTACTCATTATTCCTGGGATTCCATTATCAAATAAAAAATTAAGATAATAAAAGGTTAGATTTAATTCATGAAGTGTGTAGTTGTGAATGCTGTTCTTAGTGTGTACATTGAATAAATATTTTTTTAACAAATGTTGGGCTGTCACATTTTCAACCGTGAATGCTGAAGAAACCAGTGCAATTCCTAAACAAATCCTCTCAAATATACCCAAGTTTCAAAGACATTCCAAAATTGTAATTTAGATTTGCGTGATAATAAAGATAGCTTAGATTATGAATGCCGTCGGGCATTATGACCTATAACGCAACTCTTTCATGAGCTTACTAAACAATAATAAGTTAGTATGACATTTATGTTATACAAGGTAGGGTAGTAGAATTTCCCGCATTTTTTGCAATTCTAGCATTAAGCAATGAAACTTACATTTCATTACTCAATGGTTTTAGGCCTTAAGTGATTTTTAAATCTTATTGGTAGGATCATTTCTGCAGCTAGCCACACGTTAATTTCCACCATTTTCTCATGGCCACATTCATAATAAAGAATTTTTTCCCATTGCCAGATTGACAGCCGCTTACCTCGATTATTTGCCCACCCGGTACATTTTGAAAATATAATTGTATACCTACCCATGCATGCTTCACATATTTGAAGGTAAATTAATTTTTATAATTAGTCCATTAATGTACCGCATAAGGTATTTATTCACTAATCGTTAATAATAACAGGATAAATCATAAAAAAAGAAGAAAACATATATGCTTTTATTTATAATAAAGCAAACATATTACAAAATAGAATCTCCAACGTTACTCCAAATATTTTTTATTTTAGTTGCATATAATAAAAGAATAGTGGGTGACATGTTCTTAGACTTGCAAATTCGTTTTGCATGACTGAATTTAGCACTCTTAGGAAACCTAGCAAAGCAAAGATATGTATTTAATTCTTTATAACACATTAGATTGGGAAAAATATTGTCTCCACAATTTAAAACCACACTTAAAATTCCAGGTGGAAATTTAAACATTACTAACAATTGACATATCTCAACAAAAACTTTTGTAAAGTTGTTACTAAAACTTAAAATAATAACAGAATTTCCCAGAAGTAAAGATCCTACCACAGAAAAAAAGCTAGTACCACTATTGCTAGAATCAACAACAATTACACCAACTGACTCCCTGACAGACTTTATTTCACTATCTTTATAGAAAGTTACTTGTCCAGTGTTGACAAAATAAGAGATGGCCTTATAAGTTCCATTGATCCATAGGCTTAGAAAATTGTGTTCTACACCCACCTTTGAGCTGAAAAATCAAATAATTATCTCCAAAGTAAAAGGAAAAATTATTCTGAACACCTTATTATTGACTGATTCTGCTCGATTTCAATTGCCAATTTCCTAAGCATATCACATCTTTCATGCACATTTTTTTTTTGCCAAACCTCATGCCCTTTCTTTGATGCAGCTACTGCTTTTGATAAATCATCACTAGAAAACAAAACAAAAAAAGTTCTTTGTATACAAAATGAAAAGAGTGAACAATTTCACAAAATAAAACGTTTAGACCAATGACAATTAACCTTGCTCAATCGTCATTGGTTTAGACACTTGTACGTACCATTACCCAGTGAGAAACTACATATACATGAGTAGTTTGTGTATTAATTGTACATATACTGTACTATTAGTATATTTTTGTTTTCAATAATACAGTATTCATCAAAATAAACAGTACTAAAAACAACAACTTTTGTAATTTACATGTTCAAAATGAGCAACATTACGGTGTAAACAAGCTTCATAGCGATTTTGCAGATCATTGAACATATTCATAAATAGTGGTTGACGCAGTCCTTGAAAATAAGTTATTGTTTGCTGTAGTTATGCAATATCCATTGGTACATCATCAGAGCGGAATACTGACTCTTTCATCATATCCCATCAGGTGAATGTGAAGCAGTGAAGGGTAATCGAAGTCCGTTCCACAAGAAATTATTCTGTTTACAAAATGTTCGGCAAAATTTCTTAAATCTCTCACAAAACGTATGGTGATATTCTGCCTGTACGCTCTTTATTAACAATAACTGTGTGTTGATTCTCGTCCTCAACAAAATAAAGACCTAGTATACCGTACCCCGATACAGCACATCGAATCGTAACTGGGGCACTGTGAAGTGGTTTTTCTACAATGAAGTCAGGGCGTTCAAATCGTAGAAATCGAGTTGTTTGTGTATTGATATAGCCATTTAGGTGAACATGACTTTTGTCTGAAAACCATACATTTTTCAAGAAATCGGTATCCTTGTATACTATGCTAACACACGATATGGATAAACACCAGTGCCTTTGAACATTCTACGTGTGGATGTTTAATTCATACAAATTTCGTCGAAGACTTCTTTGTGGAGCCTACAAAACCTGGTCAAGTACCTATTCTTCATTATTGTTAGTACAAACTATTCCTCGACCACCTGAATAACCCTGGCGCTGACACAACACACTACCAGTGCGACGAAATTGCTAACATTACGCTTTTACTAAGTGCAGCTTTTTTAGATTGCTACCGATATTTTTCAAAAACTTGTTTCAAAACTTGCCATTGCACCGTCCACTTCCGTATGAACGGAAATAATGTTTTACCATAAATACCTTTTCCTCCGTTCTCAGAACCATTTTTAGAACGATTTTAATACGAGCGTAATATTATTAAGTATGTCAGTTAACAACAAACAGACATCGCCCAAGCCATTCCGTACCCCTTCATATTTCTGTACTGTTTATTTTGGCGAATATTCGTTTTAATTTGAAAATGTAAACTTTCACCATTAACACTCATAATAAAATTCTTATCTTTTTTGGGATTTTTTAATGATGTACTTTAAATTATACAATATATTATATTATATTATATCTATTATAGATTGTATAATTTAAAGTACACCATTAAAAAATTCCAAAAAAGATAAGTATTTTATTATTCGTTTTAATTGTTTTTGTATTTCGGGTTTGCCCTTGTGTAACTTATTGCTTTTTCTTTACAATAGTATAAACTATAATACAGTCCAATTTTGTATATTATTCAAAGAATTAACGTTTCTGTTTAAGTATACATGTGTCTATTGCATATTTTTACAACCCAACTGCACTAACCTAGTATAAACACCATCCACTTGATATGTATTGGAAAATGATGTCTGTATAAAAGAAGTTCCAAGTGCAGTCAAAGGTAATCGAATTTCACTGGAATACTCTTGTATTCCTAAAATCTTTTTTGTATAAATTAAATACCTACTTTTATTTTATACTATACCTTCAACACCACTTATATAGCCAATTCCACTATCTTTATATGGGCAAATAGAAAACAATGTAGAAAATTTCCCATAGCTATTAATCCAAATATTTCCAAACTAGAAAAGTTTAACCCATGTTAATAAAAGGAAACATCAAGTTTGTGAATTATAGCCTTTATTAAAAATATCCTTAGTATTTATATTTATATGTTTTGGTTTTGAATGAAACTTCTTCAGTTTATACTGAAGAAGACTTACACTTAAAAATATGAAAATAGGAACTGATAACACAGGATTGTCAATGTATGACAATAAATTGGATGTTAGGTTCCTATAAACATCACTCGACGTCTGTTCATTGTTTCCAAGCGTTCCAATAGAACGAACTTTAATTTACTTGTTTTAAAACAAAACCACTTAGATGATGCAGAAGTAGAAGAATTTCTTAACAGAGTTGTGTATGAAACAAACCTTTTCCAAAATGAACCATCAATTTTTCAAACAAGAATATGGCATGACAATGGGCATTAGCTTATCTCCGTTTATGGCTAATCTATTCATTGGTAAAACGCAATTTGCTTTATTTTCCGAGAGTTTGGTTTAGATAGATATTTGTTTGCCATCCTTAATACTAAAATCTGTCGTATTACAAACTTTGTAGAAACTTTAAATAACTAAATTTCCGATAATCAAATTTACCCATGAGATTCCCCTTTCAGTTCAAAATTGTAATAAAGAATTGAAAACTATTAAAAAAATTGCTGCATACAATGGGTTTTCAGATGCAATGGTTATGAATATAGTTAGAAAACAAACACATAAGATGAGGGTTAAGAATGTAACTACATTAGGCAACGCTAGAGAACAAATAGAAACAAAGTATGTAAGATTACCGAACTATCCTGCTTAAACAAAAGGTCTACCTTACATCTTTTCCAAAATTAATACAAAAACAGTCACTACTTCAGATAATAGTTTGCAAAATCTTTTAGGCAATTCAAAAGATCAAGTGGATAAGCAAGATAGGTCAGGAAATTACAAAATTGATTCTAAAAATTGTGAACAAACATATGTAGTGCAAACTAAACGACCTATTAAAATTCGCTTTAAAGAACATTTAGCGCATATCAAATACAATTGTAGAGACAAGTCTGCCATAGCCCTACATATGTTTGACAAAAATCATGTAGTAGATAACATATCTCCATTCAAACATGTTAGTAATAAGTACAAACCTGGTTGCTATGAAAGTTTAGAAATCTTCAAAAAGAAACAATTTCTAACGAATAATGACGATTAAGGAGCATTAGGTTACTCAGAACTCTATTAAAGTTTCATAACTCCCACTTTACCTAGATAAGCATGCAAGCGTTCGTTGTCCACTGATGATGATGATAGCTTAGCTATTGAAATACGTTCGGCACTTTTTAATTTTTGTATGGTACGTGGGTGTATTTTGTTTGTTACAGATCCCGGCACCGTTCCAGAGTTCAAGATTTTTTAACTGTCATAATAACTATATGAATTAAAAGCCTACTCATGTAACGATTAACAACTACATTTTTAATAGATTAAATATTATTTGTTAACCCTTTTATCACTTTTATAAACAGTTTTCCACAACTTTACACGGATATTATGCGATTCAATTTCTTTTTTTTATTGACATTATTCATTGTTAGCCCTCCTCCGTAGATGGTGTTCTAGAATGTAATTTAACGCTTAATAATACTTAATTTAATTGATTATAGATTTAGTTATTGATCATTCCTAAGAATCATATTTCTAGTAAGTGTTTAATTCAAATAATTATTTACAGCAGGCTTAATCTTCGCGTTTGCATATTTTATAATTTATCGTCAATGATAAATATTTAATCTTGGAACAAAACTAATTTTTTTAAAAAGATTTCTTGGAATTATTGTATTTTGTTTGTTCACGTTATTAATTAGTCTCGGTATTACTTTAACGTGTCTCCTATCAGTATAGTTTAGCTTAAATAAGTTTGGGTACTAACAGGACCGGGCTGAACAAAAGTGGGTCTCCGTGCAAAGTTGACTTGTGGAGTCTTGTAACAAATTTTATGCTACAAAACATTAAAATTACACATACAGAACTCTGTTCGAACAATAGATTGTCCTAACCCAATAACCATATAGGAATAATATACGTGGATGTGGCTTAAAGGCCCGCAGTTCAATACATACACTTCCAATTGAATTCAACCATGTAATCAGTGGTGTGTACAAATATTATTTCCAAATTATTAATTCGTAAAACGTATTTCCTCGAAGCTGTTTTGTTAATACGTATACTTTTTAGTAATGATAAAAAATGTATGTTAAATGTTAGTTTTAACTGTATAATGTAATAAGGAATTTTTTGCACTTCCGAGACTAAAATAGATATTTTAGTCTCTGTCTACAGGGACTAAAGTGGGTCATTTATTCCCTAGGGATTAAATATGGACTGAACTCCCTAGACCGTTCATTGACAGATGTCAAACTTCAAATATTTTTTATTAATTTTTTTACGAAACATTAACATTAATATTATTACAATTAATAAATATCGAACGTTTGATTTCCGAAACGATACTGCTGGATGTAAGGTTGAACGCATTTCCAAATGAATCAGTGCCTGTGGGCCGTTCAGATTGGCACGAGGGTCCTGGGAGTGAGGTAGCTGGTGTTTTTTGATCACCTCCACCTCCAAAAATTTTTTCGGCGATAAGGTTCTTATTATTCAGGGAGTTTTCCACATACCCTTCTGCAACAGTTGCAGACTTCCATCCCCCATGTCTTTTTAAAACGTCAACAGTCGCACCTGAATCAGCTAGTAGAGATGCAGAGGTTCGCCGCCAACAATGTCCTGTATATGACAACGCATCTGGTAGGTTCAAGAATGTTGCAACTTTCTGGGGCATTTTTCCAAATATATTCTTTCGTACAGGTTGCACTGTAGACCGCTTGTTAACGTAACGAACAAAAAATCTTGAATGGGGAGTTTCGGCTTTTCTCAATGACATATATTTTTTGCAGATTTTTGTATAACTAATGATAGTTTTATCTGAATCTTTTACAACGAAGTTCCTCTCTGTTCCATTTTTGGTAGCTCTAATGTTAACAAGAAGTCTGTTGCCCAAATCAGTCACATTATTAATTGACAGTTCGACTAATTTAAGTCCTCTAGAAGCCCCTACCACACCAAATATGAGTGCTACCTACAAAAAAATCATTTTTAAAAGTAGGTACAATGATTTTTGGACATACTCACTTTTGTCATTAAAAATGTGTCATCTGAAGCTTCCTTTAGAAACGTATCAATCTGTTCTATAGTTAGTACCTTTGACTTCTTCACTTTGTAACCAAAATTTTTCTTTTTCAGAAGCGTCGTCAATTTGTGGAATTTACTTATATCAACATTATGTTTAACGTTAAGCATAGGTTTTAACATTGAATACTGGGCCCACAATGTAGAAGCAGCAAATTTGTTTACCTTTTCATTAAAAAATACCAGCAAAGCATATTTCTTAAAATTTGTAATTTTCTTTTCACAGCACCACTTTATGAATACATCATACTCTTTATCGCAAAATTTACAAGATTTGGAAGGCAGTAAGTCTTCTAAAGGCTCGTCAGCGGCTTTTTCTAGATCAAATTCGTCGTACATATTTATTACCCTTCTGTAAAATTTTTTTTAAGTATGGCTACCGCTGTTTACTAATTCCCATGCTAATCGACTGTTTTTTTTCAAATAGCAAGATTTCTAGATAATTTTATACAAATTTGTCACATTGACATGAACAAATTTGGAATTATTGTACATAATAACAAATAAATACTTTGGAAGTGCAAAAAATAGCGCGTATACTTCGGGACCAAAGTGCCAAATCCCTTGAGTGGTTGTTGCCCTCGGGCTTCGCCCTCGAGGCAACAAACCCCGCTAGCGGGATTAAATACTGCACTTTGGTCCCTCTATATATAATATACAATTGCAAAATAAGATAAAAACACTCCGTCGTTGCCTTGGTGGTGGAATGGTTGCAGTGCTTGCCTTTTATCCGAGCGCCACGGGTTCAAACCCGGCTGAGGGAGCCGTTTTTCTAAAACGGAGAAAAACCAAAGCACTCGTTCTTCTCGGATAGTAAGTAAAACTGTAGATCCCGTTTAACATCCCTTACTAAAGGTGGAATTCCTTTAGTAGGTCAAAATTCTAGTGACGGGTAGTGCTAATAACCATTAGTAGTTGGTGAGCGTAGAGATGCCTTACATTTCCGATGGTGTGCAGATCTCGGCCCACAAACACAAAAAAATACTACGTCAATGGCGGTTACTAAGGACGCAACGGATGGTTGCCGTGGAGACCAGTACACAATTCAACAATAAATTTTGAAAATCATTTCACTTTTTTTACAATTCTGTAACATGAAAATATCAATACTTGTAATATAATGATTTAAAATGGACCACAACTTTAACTACTATTTAAGTAAAAAGTTTAGTCACTTCACTTTGAAGGCTTATTGTACAAAATTGGTGGAGCCGATTTGCCTAAAATTTTTCCTATTTAACAATTGATATATTGTTGTTAAAGTATGTAAATTCTAAGTGTTTAATTGGCGTAGTTTTAAAACTGTTGAATTTTATTCACAAAAAGGTATCATTTTTCAACACGCTAGACTTTAAACCTTCATTAATATTGTATTTTCCAATGCAAATCAATAAAATTCGAGAATTAGGTAGTTCGATTTGTCATGCATTTGAGTGCCATATTTTTTCCTTTTCCCGCTTTCACGTTATCGAATTTTTTATTATATTGAAATGATCATAATTCAAGAATTAAAATTGACGTATCTTTTGCTATTGGTTTTATTACGCTTAATATTGTAGTTCGAATTAAATTTTCATATTGTATCTAAAATGATTTTATTTGTTAGTGTTAATTTAGTTGGAATTGTAGATGCCATACAAATTTTCCAAGGTTTAGTTAATTGGAAGGGTGTTTTAAAAATAAGAGCGCAATTTTTTGTTGAGAAAAATTTATAATAGGGTTTGGAGAAATATGAGATATAAATTTTAAGTTGCTTTTGTATGGAGTTTCTGTTAACGTCAGTATGGGGCACAGTTGGGAAATGGTGCCATGAGGCTTTCTGCCTTAAGTTCACCGGTTAGTTTCACTTGAGAACTGTCATTACAGAAGGTGGAAAATTCATATGAAATACAATATGTCCTGTAGTAAAAATTAAGCGCATGATATCAGTCGTGAAACGATTCCGTTGGTTGCATGAAAGATGATAATGCAGTCCCTATGTGAAAGCTTGATGTTAAAAAAATATGACGCAAGTGGGTAGAAATGATGTAAGTGCAGGGGGAAAAGAGGTTTCTTTTTTTGACATTAACTGAGGAGTCTTAAGTTGGCCACGTAAGCTTACGCGTGGTGGCTGTGTGGAGTATCGGTCCTGGGGAACTATGAACGTTTCGTGAAAGGGGTTTGTGTGTCCAAGCACATATTGGTGGGTATCATAGTGGTTCAACACTCCAGGGATTGTATTGATTTATCAGACCTTTGGTGACAGTTACAAATTTCGTGAAAGGAGTTGTTTACATTTAACTTTTTGGTTCATAGATTGCTTAATTTTCCTCTTTCAGTTCAAAATTATAATAAAGAATTGCGCATTATTAAAAGAATTACTGCATGCAATGGGTTTTCAGATGAGGGTTAAGAACATAACTACATTAGGTAACGCTAGAGTACAAATAGAAACAAAGTAAGTAAAGTTACCAAACTATCCTGCTTATACAAAAGCTCTATCTAAAATCTTTTCCAAAATTATTTTGAAAACAGTCACAACTTCACATAATACGTTGCAAACTCTTTTAGGCAATCCAAAAGTTAAAGTAGTTAAGCAGGATAGGTCGGGAATTTATAAAATTAATTGTAAAAATTGTGAACAAATATATGTGGGGCAAACTAAATGACCTATCAACATTCGCTTTAAAGAACATTTGGCTCATATAAAATACAAACTTTGGGACAAGTTTGCCGTATCCCTACATATGTTTGATAAAAATCATGTAGTAGATAGGTATCCTTAATCATAGAGATCTTCCAAAACAAACACATTCTAATGAATAATGATGATCAAGGACCTTTAAGCTACCCAGAACTCATAAACTTTCATAACTTTCACTTTCACTTTCACCAGATAAACAACGAAGCGTTACTGGCTGACACACACACACCACACGCACGCACACGCACACCACGCACGCACGCACCGCACACGCACACGCACACGCACACGCACACGCACCACACACACCACCACACACACAAATATATATATATATATATATATATATATATATATATATATATATATAAACAACGAAGCGTTACTGTGTGTGTCGTAAGTCGTAAATCGGGGGTGCCGCACAAAGAAAAATAATCAAAATGTCTTAATAATGGGCGTCAGACTGTTATTAAAACAAATTCGGGAAGAGTACACCTGGGCACATGAATGGGTACAGTCAGCTAAACAGACAAATTTGCACTTACCTTAGCGAGCTAATCTCCACGTGCACGTTAGTGAAGTCCGGGATCTCTAACTATAAAAATCTACAAAATAGCTACACACCTTCAATGAAGCGTGTGATCAAATCAGCTGTTGGGTCAATGGCCTTCTTTAACCTATTTTACGTTACTGTAAACCCAACGCATGTAAACAATATTAATACGTATAAACACTAAATATTCCGCTAATTTAAATTTAAGTACATGCGAGTAAATTAGTTATCTAACTTAACTTGATCATCAACTAACTCAAAAGAAAAAAAAACAAACACAACCATAAATAATCGCCAAAGAAATCTCTCTTAATTTGTTACGTTAAATATATGTTCTATTATTAATAAATAAAAAAAAAAGAATAAACGTATCACTCCAGGTCGTAAATTTGCCTTTGAATTACTTTCCAAACAAACAAAATTAAAATTGACTCAAAGGTAGTATACTTAAATTTTAAAAACACCGAATACCGTCTTAATAGCGTTTCACTGGTCAGGGATGAGATTACAAAATAATGTTCATAAATTCATTATACTATTAATATATTAAGTAAATCACAATAAATAATAATACACAATATACACCAGGGTCAGTTTAAATGCCTATTGCCTTGAAATTATAATTGGAAATATAGGATAATAATCGCTTAAACGGAATTAAACTTGTAAGGCCCCCTTTACTCTTAATGTAATTTTATATTTTCGGATAAAGTTGCTTATTAAATCTCAAAACGATTACGATGATCAATTCTGTTTTGAATCTGAATATAAATTTACATGTAAATACGCCAAAAACACTACTAAATCGTTCAATGCACGGATGAAAGCAATCTGTTACAGGTTTAAAACATTCAGATACAAAAAAACAAATGCGTTCATCCGCTTGTAACCGTATAATTTGGTGAATAAGTGTCAATTACAAAAAAACACCACAAACACAATAAATACCTTCTGGTTATTTCTCTACGCCTTTTCGTCCCCTGCACAGCGAAAATCAACTTGGGTGTAATCAGCTTCTACGTTAGCGGTTCCCTTGGAATGATTTCCCGTGGTACGGTAATCAACTGCAGCAATCCCCAAATGGCAAGTTCACTGACTTAAGCTTTTAACCAACTAGTTAACGGATTTATAAAATCTATATACACAGAACTGACACAATACCGATAATTCAGAGTCCTGGTGACATTAACTATAGCACCTGGTATCATTTACACGAATTATCATTATTATGTATATTTATTTACATGTATTCTTATTATTATATGTATTTACCAAAGTACTATATACAGTGAGTTCTTTGTCTATTAAGTCGGCTGGTATTATACGCGATGACTGGTCTGCTTCTTCAATAACTAATGTTCAGTAAACTCAATCCGCAATAAGCGTTAAATAAATCACTAATAGGGTGCACTTTAGTAAACAACCCCTTTCACGAAATTCGTAACTGTCACCAAAGGTCCGATAAATCAATACAATCCCTGGAGTGTTGAACTACTATGATACCCACCAATATGTGCTTGGACACACAAACCCCTTTTACGAAACGTTCATAGTTCCCCAGGACCGATACTCCACACAGCCACCACGCGTAAGCTTACGTGCTTAACTCAACGACGGCCAACTTAAGACTCCCCAGTTAATGTCAAAAAAAGAAACCTCTTTCCCCCCTGCACTTACATCATTTCTACCCACTTGCGTCATATTTTTTTAACATCAAGCTTTCACATAGGGACTGCATTATCATTTCATGCAACCAACGGAATCGTTTCACGACTGATACATGCGCTTAATTTTTACTACAGGACATATTGTATTTCAGAAGAATTTTCCACCTTCTGTAATGACAGTTCTCAAGTGAAACTAACCGGTGAACTTAAGGCAGAAAGCCTCATGGCACCATTTCCCAACTGTGCCCCATACTGACGTTAATAGAAACTCGATACAAAAGCAACTTAAGATTTATATCTCATATTTCTCCAAACCCAATTATAAATTTTACTCAACAACAAATTGCTCTCTTAATTTTAAAACACCCTTCCAACTAACAAATACAATACAAATACAATATTAAGCGTAATAAAACCAATAGCAAAAGATACATCAATTTTAATTCTTAAATTATGATCATTTCAATATAATAAAAAATTTGATAACGTGAAAGCGAGAAAAGGAAAAAATATGGCACTCAAACGCATGACAAATCGAACTACCAAATTCTCGAATTTTATTGATTTGCATTGGAAAATACAATATTAATGAAGCTTTAAAGTCGAGCGTGTTGAAAAATGATACGATTTATAGTACTTTTTTGTAAATAAAATTCAACAGTTTTAAAACTACGCCAATTAAACACTTAGAATTTACATACTTTAACAACAATATATCAATTGTTAAATAGGAAAAATTTTAGGCAAATCGGCTCACCAATTTTGTACAATAAGCCTTCAAAGTGAAGTGACTAAACTTTTTACTTAAATAGTAGTTAAAGTTGTGGTCCATTTTAAATCATTATATTACAAGTATTGATATTTTCATGTTACAGAATTGTAAAAAAAGTGAAATGATTTTCAAAATTTATTGTTGAATTGTGTAACGGTCTCCTCGGCAACCATCCGTTGCGTCCTTAATAACCACCATTGACTAAGTTTTTTTTTTGCGTTTGTGGGTCGAGATTTACACACAATCGGAAATGTAAGGCATCTCCACGCGCACCAACTACTAATGGTTATTAGCACTACCCGTCACTAGAATTTTGATCTACTAAAGGAATTCCACCTTTAGTAAGGGGTCTTAAACGTGTCAATCATCGTGTTGTGATGGGATCTACAGTTTTACTTCCTATCCGAGAAGAACGAGTGCTTTGGTTTTTCTCCGTTTTACAAAAACGGCTCCCTCGGCCGGGTTTGAACCCTCGTCGCTCGGGTAAAAGGCAAGCACTGTAACCATTCCACCACCAAGGCAACGACGTAGTGTTATTATATTATTTTGCAATAGTATATTACATACAGAGGGACCAAAGTGCAGCATTTAATACCGCAAGTGGGGTTTGTTGCCTCGAGGGCGAAGCCCGAGGGCAACAACCACTCAAGGTTTGGCACTTTGGTCCCAAGTATATACGCTATTTTTGCACTTCCAAAGTATTTATTTTTATGTACAATAATTCTAAGTTTGTTCGTGTCAATGTGACAAATTTGTATAAAATTATATAGAAATCTTGCTATTTGAAAAAAAAAAAGTCGGTTAGCATGGGAATTAGTAAACAGCGGTAGCCATATTTGAAAAAATTTGTACAAAAGGGTAATAAATATGTACCACGAATTTGATCTAGAAAAAGCCGTTGAAGAGGCTTTAGAAGACTTACTGCCTTCCAAATCTCGTAAAATTTGCGATAAAGAGTATGATATATTTTTTTAGTGGTGCTGTGCAAATAAAATTACAAATTTTAACGAAGATGCTTTCCTGGTATTTTTTAATGAAAAGGTAAACAAATTTGCTGCTTCTACACTGTGGGCCCAGTATTCAGTGTTAAAACCTATGCTTAACGTTAAACATAATGTTGATATAAGTAAATTCCACAATTTGACGACGCTTCTGAAAAGGAAAAATTTTGGTTACAAAGCGAAGAAGTCAAAGGTACTAACTATAGAACAGATTGATACATTTGTAACGGAAGCTTCGGATGACAAAAGTGAGGATGTCCAAAAATCATTGTACCTACTTTTAAAAATGATATATGTGGGGCAAACTAAACGACCTATCAACATTCGCTTTAAAGAACATTTGGCTCACATAAAATACAAACTTTGGGACAAATTTGCCGTATCCCTACATATGTTTGATAAAAATCATGTAGTAGATAGGTATCCTTAATCAAAGAGATCATCCAAAACAAACACATTCTAATGAATAATGATGATCAAGGACCTTTAAGCTACCCAGAACTCATAAACTTTCATAACTTTCACTTTTACCAGATAAACAACGAAGTGTTACTGGCTGACACACACACACACACACACACACACACACACACACACACACACACACAACTATATATATATATATATATATATATATATATATATATATATATATATATTAAACATTCTATCTATAATTCGCAGTAGTCGACCACTGATGATGATAGCGTAGCTATTGATCTTTTTTTTAATTTTGTGTGGTACGTGGGATGGATTTTGTTTGTTACAGATCTGGCCACAGTTCCAGATTTTTCATGCGTTACTGTATTTTAGTTTCAAGTAAATATGTACATTTGGATATGAATTTTTTATTCCCACCTCTTTCATTAAAAAGGCACAAAATAAATGGTAGCCATTTTGGATAACCATCGCCGTCAACTAATATTGGCAAAACACTCCTTCTTTACTACTCTATATTCTAAGACTTAAACAGTTTCCGTAAATGTGGTCTATTTCTGTTTAGCAAAGAAAACAGACTATTCTAAGTGTGTTACTAATAGATCAGTAATATCTAATGCACAGAATATTAGAAATCACTTTAGAAAAACTGGAAAAACATATAGACCCCCAACAATTGTAATATTTTCAACGGGGATTTCAAACGCAGTCAGAATGGTTGGAAAACTAGAATACAAGGCTCTATATAAACTAAAGTTAGTAATTAAAAAATGAGCTGAGTCAACTTAAACATGTTATGTAAAACGTGATATAATAATCTGAATTTTGTTATAATGAAGTAACATATACAGTTGAGTAAATACATTTTTCCGAAACAGTCGTTGAAATGCATAAAATTTCACCGGTAATACAGTTAAAATTGTAACATAATAACCTCTTTTGTCCTAGGCATTTTATTTTTTACCAATCGTAATCTTTAAAAAAATGCCGTAATGTTAACAACGTGTAAAATCCATTCTACTGTCACATCACTGTAATCCATAATATAAATTATTGCATTTTCAATATAAATTAGTGTAAGCCTAGAAGGGCAGTTATAACATTCAAGTTTCAGAAACAAACGTGAGTATATTATAAATGTTAAAGGGATTAAGTGGTTAATGTGTTAACAATAGCGATACGTTTAATAAGCAACTAAGTAGTGCATAATCAACTGAAATTTTTGAAATACTGCAAAATTACTCAAATATTACAGCTACATATTTGCAAGTGATGTGATAATTGACTCAATGAAACGTAACCATGTTGGATAATTAAAATAAAGGATGACATTTTTCGAACGTATTCTTTCGTAACTCACATCCACTATTTTATAAACAGGTTAGTTTTTTTTATTTACTTTATTCGATCACATACGGGTATTTACCTTGAAGCTAAACAGAATTGCATGTATATTAATAAATTGTTAGATACTTTTTAAATTAAGTTTAGTGCCTTTGTTTAGAAATTAATTTGGTTAAATAAATAAAAAATACAAAACTCTTTTTTCTTTATTCAATATATGTTATATCATACGTAAATTTTTTGAAGTACTGGACCTCGGCCATTACATTATTGTTTAGATTAAATATTAGAATTAAGTAGATAGCTGAGCAGCAGAATTAAATTTCATTTACAAAATTAATATTAAATTTACTTATAATATAAACCAAGTAATGCAAATTGTTACGGTAACTTTAATTGGTAACAAAATTTATAAAGCCAAGGCTCGGTGGTTCAGTGCTAGTAGGCATAGGGGTGGGTTAATACAGTTAAATAATTATACATACTATTATATACAGAAATAAAATAAAATAATAATCAGGAAAATGGACGCCACGTACTTCCAAGATAATTATATTTGTAATTTACCTTAGTTCGAAGTACGAAAAACTAAATAAATCATAGAAAAAATTATGAATAAATAGACACAATGGGGTCACAAAATTATAATCGCCATCAAAACAGATAAATGGTCTAAATGGTAACATAAATTTGACAAGTAATAGAGATACCCGTAAGGATTGATTAATAAAAAAAAGGAAATAAATATTATTTTAATATAACATTGAATGATTGATCCAAATTACCTTAAATTAATCCTCGAGCGACAAAAAAAAGGAGGAAAAGTGATATTAGTTACGTTAATCTTACAAAGTTTTCGGAATTCGGTTTACCCAAGTAAACAAGCGATCAAGTATATCAATAATCTCACCTGAAAATAACTTCTTTCCGGTGTCGTTTCCTTGCGCAAGTAACGTCCGAAATTACAGAAGCTAAATGGAAAAGAAAACAATAATAATTCGGACCTTAAACAATAGGTTGGCCCTAAAAAATGGATGCATTAATTACTTGATTGACAACAAATTCGAATACTGGAGGTACACTAATAAATTAGGTTACAATAGGCAAACACATAGTTAAAGGTAAAGTGGTTTACAATATTGATAAATAATTGAAACTTAAACAAAATTATGAATTTAGAAAGAAATCAAATAAGCAAATAGTGACAGTGAAATTTTCACGTATAAATGAAGACTATCAAAGTAAGATAAAAAAAAATTTATTGAAATGACTAAATTTTAGCTAGGCAAGTTATCTAATATTAAAAGTAAACAATTACTAGGTAAATTCGTGTGAGCAGACAGTAGTTTTCTTTATGTCATTAAATTAGAATTTCTTCATTCGTAAGAAAAATTCAAAATGGCAGCGGTGTTATTTTTTCTATTAACGACGCTGGATCAACTCGAAGTGGTAGTGGGTAGGTAATATACGTAGAGGGAGAAAAATAAGCGAAAACGAAAAGAAAAAAAACGCTTGTAAGCTGGTAACCACAAGCGTTAAAATTAGATAAGTAGAAACAAAATACTCTTGAACGCTTAAAACCGTAATAATTATCACGTAACTTAAGTGACGCGAACTAGCATCAGGTTCGGCACAAAAATTAATTATTCATTGATCGAGAAATCCGGAAAATATCCGTTTTATTTATAATTAGAAAATCATGTCAATGAATCGCGGTTCAAGTGAAGCGAAAAAAAAAATTCAACTAATTTTTTTGTGTGTGTATCCTTGCAACCACGAAAACAGAAAACAAAAAACGAAACTAAAAGCGGAAACAAGGGTTCGAGATTAACGAACGCAATACACCAATGAGAATCAAGTAGACTGCAAACGTTATCCGACAGTAAGGAAAAAAATGAAAACAATTTATTCCATAGAATAGCGATCCTAGAAATGTGACCAAATTAATTAAGATAACGTTACACCCCCTAACAAAAATATAGCCAGGAAGCGTGAAGAAAAGGGAAAAAAAGGTAGCTAAACAGAGAAATTAAAAAAAACAAATCAAAAGAGTAATCTAAAGACCACGCGCAAAGCGTAACATCAGTACAATCAACAAGTCAATTAGGAAGAAAAGAAAGAACGGTAATGAAACCTAGGAGGAGAAGGAAAGAAAAATAAAAGAAAATCAACAGTCTAAATTCCAACGAAGGTAACAAAACAAAAGGAAAAGGATAGAAAATAGGAGAAAAGAAGAAAGAACGGAGTGTAGTAGTGAATAGGGCTCGATGGAAGAGCGAGGAAAGTGTTCAAAGAAAAAAGGAATTGAGCACTAACCTATCAAGAAACCGCCACAACGTCCTCAGCCAACCACCCATTTTGACGTTGAAGAAGACCAAGAGAAAATGAATAAATAAGAAAGGAAAGGAAAAAGGAAAGAGAAAAAAATCGGAAAATTACAACTTTTGACGTTTATGTCGTTTACGAGGTTTATATCGTTTGAGAGAAATGGTATCCGAAGATATCGTAGGGTGATCATCTGAGTCAGATGCAGAAGAATGTAAATTATCATAGTAAGCGGGTTTCAAATCTTTAGCGTGGAATATGCCTATAGATTTGCCTAAAGAATCAGCTAATTCATAAGTCCAGGTAGACATGACTTTTCTTATTTTAAAGGGGCCTAAAAATTTAGGAGCAAGTTTAGCATTTAAAAATTTAGAAGCGTCAGATAAGACAAAGTTTCGTTTCCACACTGCATCACCTTTCCTATAAGTGACCGTGCGTTTACGTAGATTATAGCGATCTTGAGTACGTTTCGTAGAACGTCTCATTTTATCAAGAATATCAGTACGCAACCTTTCATAAAATTCTTTAGTACGAGTAGTAACAACAGGGTTAGTATCAATGGAAGGAGTTTCATCATCTAAACGAGTTTTAAACATATTTCCAAAGAGTACGTGTTCCCGACCACAGAACGCGAAGTAAGGAGTGTAGTCAGTTATTTCATGTTTAGAAGTTCTTATGGCACAGCCAATTTTAGGTAGGTTAACATCCCATGTACGTTGGTTTTCTTTAATATATGAAGCGATCATGGTTTTTAGAACTCTATTAACGCGTTCGGTAGGATTGGCTCTGGGATGATATTTAGCTGTAAATAATATTTCTGTTTGATTGTTTGAGCATAATTTAGAAAATTCCTGACTACGGAATTGTACGCCATTATCAGCGATTAAGTATTGAGGAGTAGCAAATAACAAAAATATTTGTTCTTCCATAATCTTACAAATTTTAGAGGCAGTAGCAGTACGAAGTGGAAAGAAACATGGAAATTTAGTAAAATAGTCAGCAATAACAAAAATATATGAGTTACCTTTTGAGGAGCGAGGTAAGGACCGACAATATCACAACTTAACACTTGCCATGGGCGAGTAGGAGTTGCTCTAGGAGAGAATAAACCTGGTTGTGCTCTTTGTTCAACTTTGTGAGCAGCACAGTATGACAGTTACGAATATATCTAGCAATATCGGCACGAAGATTTGGCCAGTAGAAAAATTTATTAATGCGGCTTAGAGGTTTAGTAACACCAGAGTGACCACAAGTAGGAGGATCATGATATAGGCGAATGATTTCACTACGTTGATTCTTAGGAACAACCACTCCCAATTTCCCAATGAGATATCAGTGAGGTCAGAAGAAGTAACATGCTTGTAAAGTAGATTATTTTCAAGACACCAGAGGGAAATTTTTTGGATTCTTAGAAACATGTTCAAGCATTTTTAAGTACCAGGGATCCGTAATAGGTAGAGTAATTGAAGGTACGGTATTAGTTATATTTATTTCGCAAAGTTGTGGGAGAGAATCAGAAGGCAATTCGGGTATAGCTCGAGATAAAGTATCAGGAACGACGTGATTGCTTCCTTTACGATGTATGATAGAGAAATTATACTGTTGTAGGCGTAAGGCCCAACGAGCCAGACGTCCAGAAGGGTTCTGAAGTTTATTCAGCCAAATGAGTGAGTGATGATCCGTTATGACAGTGAAATGAGCACCTTCTATATAGGCACGAAATTTCTCAACAGCCCATAGAACAGCTAGACATTCTTTTCGGTGGTAGAATATTTTGTTTCGGGTTTAGTTAAAGAGCGACTAATGTAGGAGATGACTTTTTCACCATCAGGGGTTTCCTGACTTAAGACAGCACCTAAGCCATAGTTAGAAGCATCAGTTTGGATAGTAAAAGGCAAGGTGAAATCTGGGCAAGAAAGTATCGGAGCAGAAATAAGTTGTTGTTTTAGAAAAGAGAAAGCTTCGTTACATTCAGGAGACCAAACAAATGGAGTATTTTTACGAGTTAAATGAGTTAAGGAGCTAAAGCAGTAGAAAATTTGGTATGAAGCGACGGTACCAACTCGCCATTCCAGTAATCGACGAATTTCAGAGACAAAAGAAGGTTGTGGTATAGAGATAATAGCGTTGACCTTTCCAGGATCTACAAGTAAACCATTTCTATTGACAACATAGCCAAGATATTTTAGTTCGGAGAGACAAAATGACATTTGTCTTTGTTCAAAACGAGACCAGCAGTAGACAATCTATCAAAATTCGGGTTAAAACTTCTAAATGTTTTTCGAAAGAAGGGTAGCTATGATAATATCGTCGAGATAAGCGAAACAATACGGTTCCAAATCAGCACCAAGAATTTGATCTATTAAACGTTGAAACGTAGCAGGAGAGTTATGTAAACCAAAAGGCATACGAGTAAATTGATATAGGCCTCTGCCAGGTATGGTAAATGCAGTAATGGGTTTAGAATCTTGAGCTAAGGATTTGCCAATAAGCAGAACGAATATCTAGAGAAGAAAGAAATTGAGCATCACGAAGACGATCTAACGTAGTATTTATATAAGGAAGAGGGTAAGCATCTTTTCAGTGACTGCGTTAACCTTTCGGTAGTCTATACAAAAACGGTAAGAATTATCTTTTTTAACGAGAACTATTGGACTAGACCAAGGGCTTGAAGAAGGTTCCACAATTCCCAGTCTTATCATAGAGTCAAGTTCATCATTAGCGATCTTAAGTAATATAGGAGAAAGCGGGTAGTAACGTTGTTTGATAGGCTCACTGGTTGTACGTACACGGTGTTCTATTAAAGTAGTACAGCCAAGTTCAGAAGAATTTAGTACAGGAGTATCTAATAGTGATTGTAGCGATTGTTCTTCAGTATCAGAGAGATTAGATCTAGTAACAAGATGATCAGTAGTAGATAAGGAACAAATTTCTTCAGAATTTCCAAATGTCCAAGTACCAGTTTGAAAATTAGGGACAAAATCTATTGCTTTCCAAAAGTCAATACCTAAGATAAGTGGTTGAGTAACTTCAGGAATGACTAAGACTTCAAGAGTGACTGTCTTGTCTTGTAGAGTGATAGGGAGCTTCAGAGTACCAAGAATGTAGCAAGTTTTACCATTAGCAAGTAAACAAGAAGAAGAGGATTTAGGAAAAGGACGATATTTCTGTAGAGAAAGACCTAAAGTACTTAAGAGGTTCCATCCTAATTGGCCTAATATAGTTTTAGAGCAACCAGAATCTAGCAAGCTTTTAAAAGGGTAGCCAAAATGGTTATATTAAGGTAAGGACGTTCATCCTTGCGAACATTAGCTAAGACAAAATTTAAGGCATGTTTGTGATGATCAGGTAGTGTAGCAAAAGGAGTTTCGAGATAAGTGATAGTGAAGAGGGCTCGACTCGGTCCGAGAACTCTAAGTTTGGTTTTAAAGAAGTGTCATTACAATTTGGACATTTTGGTTTAGTGACCTTTGGTTTCCCACAGCCATAACAATGAATAATTTGTGGTTCTGAGCAATTTGGAGAGATATGACCAGTTTTGTTGCAATTCCAACACTTGATTGGTGAGTTATTAAAAGTAGGTTTAGGTTTAGAGGAAGATTCCAAAGTAAGTTTCGGTTTCGAATCAGTCGAACTAGTAACAACAGTTGTAGGAGTGTTTTTCGTATCTTTCCCTTAGGAGCAGACACTACAGAAGCAGCAGAAAGTTTAGGAGTATTTGAGTTCCGTTTAGGAGGAAGTGAGGTAATCACATCAGTATCAGAAGAAGACGAGGAAGCAATACTTAAGTAGGCGAGACTAGGTTCAAGTAAGTGAGAAGATTTTCCTGAAGGTGGAGGTTTAAATGTTTCGACAAAATACTGGTTCTGTTCAATTTGTTTGCCTAAGGCAGAAAGTTGTGCAATGCTAGAGATTGGAGTTAAGGTTAAGGCATTCTGGTAAAGTGGAGTTAAATTTCGTCGTATGTAGTATAATTGTTTTGTTTCAGAGAGAGGAGTAGTTAAACGTTGAAAAGATTATACATTACAGCAAGGTACGAGCTCATATTTTCAGAAGGACCCATAGTTCTATTTTAATTTCGTCAAGTAACCTTTCATCGTAGTCGATCGGCAAGAATTCAGTTTTCAGTAAAGATACAACTTCATCCCATTTAGTTACAGTGAATTTTCTAGATCGGTACAGTAGAAGAGCACGTCCTGTTAACAATTCAGGAGTATGAGCAAAAAGTGTGTGTTTAGTAATCCCACGAGAAGAAGCTAGTTCATCCAAGCGAGTAAGAAAATCTAAGAGAGAAACTTTTCCTTCGACAGAGAAAGTTAAACCAAGTTTAGAGATGTCTAAACGTTTAGCAAAACAAAGTGGTTCAGACATAGAAGCTACAGCAGGTACGGTTTCATTTAGTTCAAGTTCATCTTCACTAGAAGAAAGTAGTGGAGGAGTAGACGGATTAGAATCATTATCGGTAAGTTCGGCTACAGTAGAATCAGAAGAAGTAGTTGGTTTGAGGCTCGATGAAGGTAATTTGTTAAAATCTGTAAATGTGACGCGGTTAAGTTTTTGAGTTTTTGTACTACGTTTGATTTCAAAGTAGCAATGGTTAGAAGTAATGTGTTACGTTGACCTGTTTCGGTATCATTGGTAGAATTCATTAACGAGCAACGACGTTCTATATGAGGAAGTAAACTATTCAAACGAAGAAAGTCCCTTGATTTAGGATCGTTAGTAACTCTATCGGTTAAACCTTCAATTTCTTCAATCATTTGAGTAACTGCAGTCAAATCATCAGCAAAAGGAATATAATGAGTAATGGCAGTTAAAGATTTCTTCAATTCTAGTACAATAGCATTTCGTGCAAGTTTTCTCAAATTACTAGCAATAGTAGGTAAAGTAATACTTCTAGATACAATTTCATATTCTAGTTCGGTTTTATGTAAACGGTTAACATCTAGTTTGAATGAGAACACTAAGAAAAAGCAAGTTAAACAAGAAAAACAAAAACATAGGTCCCACCACGTTGGGCAGCCAAAATAATTATGTTACGGTAACTTTAATTGGTAACAAAATTTATAAAGCCAAGGCTCGGTGGTTCAGTGCTAGTAGGCATTGGGGTGGGTTAATACAGTTAAATAATTATACATATATTATATACAGAAATAAAATAAAATAATAATCAGGAAAAATGGACGCCACGTACTTCCAAGATAGTTATATTTGTGATTTACCTTAGTTCGAAGTACGAAAAACTAAATAAATCATAGAAAAATTATGAATAAATAGACACAATGGGGTCACAAAATTATAATCGCCATCAAAAACAGATAAATGGTCTAAATGGTAACATAAATTTGACAAGTAATAGAGATACCCGTAAGGATTGATTAATAAAAAAAAGGAAATAAATATTATTTTAATATAACATTGAATGATTGATCCAAATTACCTTAAATTAATCCTCGAGCAAAAAAAAAAGGAGGAAAAGTGATATTAGTTACGTTAATCTTACAAAGTCTTCAGAATTCGGTTTACCCAAGTAAACAAGCGATCAAGTATATCAATAATCTCACCTGAAAATAACTTCTTTCCGGTGTCGTTTCCTTGCGCAAGTAACGTCCGAAATTACAGAAGCTAAATGGAAAAGAAAACAATAATAATTCGGACCTTAAACAATAGGTTGGCCCTAAAAAATGGATGCATTAATTACTTGATTGACAACAAATTCGAATACTGGAGGTACACTAATAAATTAGGTTACAATAGGCAAACACATAGTTAAAGGTAAAGTGGTTTAAAATATTGATAAATAATTGAAACTTAAACAAAATTATGAATTTAGAAAAAATCAAATAAGCAAATATTGAAATGACTAAATTTTAGCTAGGCAAGCTATCTAATATTAAAAGTAAACAATTACTAGGTAAATTCGTGTGAGCAGACAGTAGTTTTCTTTATGTCATTAAATTAGAATTTCTTCATTCGTAAGAAAAATTCAAAATGGCAGCGGTGTTATTTTTCTATTGACGACGCTGGATCAACTCGAAGTGGTAGTGGGTAGGTAATATACGTAGAGGGAGAAAAATAAGCGAAAACGAAAAGGAAAAAAACGCTTGTAAGCTGGTAACCACAAGCGTTAGAATTAGATAAGGAGAAACACAACACTCTTGAACGCTTAAAACAGTAATAATTATCACGTAACCTAAGTGACGCGAACTAGCATCAGGTTCGGCACAAAATTAATTATTCATTGATCGAGAAATCCGGAAAATATCCGTTTTATTTATAATTAGAAAATCAAGTCAATGAATCGCGGTTCAAGTGAAGCGAAGAAAAAAATTCAACTTAATTTTTTTTGTGTGTGTATCCTTGCAACCACGGAAACAGAAAAACAAAAAAACGAAACTAAAAGCGGAAACAAGGGTTCGAGATTAACGAACGCAATACACCAATGAGAATCAAGTAGACTGCAAACGTTATCCGACAGTAAGGAAAAAAATGAAAACAATTTATTCCATAGAATAGCGATCCTAGAAATGTGACCAAATTAATTAAGATAACGTTACAAAATATTCCCTTGAGTGATTTAGTATGCAGGATTATGCTTAGTCCAAACATAATCTATTTGAATTCAGATTAGAGCTTAAATTACAGTAATACCTTTAACTGGCAAATTCTAATTATTAACGTAGTTGATTGATCCTACAACGTGTTTACCTCAGGTACAATTCTGTTATGTGTTGAACAAGTATAAATTATCGCACAAGCAAAACAGTTTTTACACAGCCAAAGCGATTTTAGAACACAGTTATGTACATTGATTATTTTATTACAATTTTGAATAATTGAAAGTTTCAAGATTGTGGGTAATGGTTATGACTCATACCGGTCAAATACTCTTTTAAGAAAAATAATAAAGTAGAATAATAGCCGTACAGCAAATTTAACAAAATTTACTCAAATTATGATGTAAGTGTAAAGCTGAGAAAAGCTTTAATTTGAAATTGATAAAAGCATTCACAAATAGAAATATGACATATCAATTAGTCAAATCTAACAAATAAATAGTTTTTGTCAATAATTGTAATTGTTATTGTACTTGAAAACACAATGTACGTTCAACATGATTTTTAATTTTAACTACATATGTTAAATTACTATAGTGCTGTGGTAACTTAACATATAATTGGTAAAGAATTTACTTTACAACAAAATAAAGCTTATGAAACTAGAAAGGAGGTTAAGTAACATATAACCAATGGGGAAACTGATATTAAACTAAAATATGATGATGTTGACGTGCAAGGTGAGCGTCATGATCTGAGCTTTGTTCGTGAAGACCTACATCATTACAGACAACAATAACATTAAGATTTTCTGAAAACATACCATTTAAGAAAAATAGTGTTTTAAATTAAACTTTTATAAAGCTGATTTACTAGGATTATACACATCCATTTCGCAAATTGATTGGTCTCAAATTTTCCAAATTAATAACGTTGATGAAGCTTGCACTTATTTTTATGATGTAATTTGTAATCTTTTTTTCCCATATATTCCAACAAATACATTAAGGAATAAACATATCAGATACTCATCATGGTTTACAAAATCCATTATCAACAAAATCAAGATGAAACAAAAATACTGGAATTATTTGAACAAACAAAAATGTTTTATGTCCTCTGACCAAGTAAAGTATTTTAGGAACATAAGGAATGAAAGTAGTTTTGAGTATTTACAATTCATCAAAAATTTTGAAAACACTATCATGCATGATTCAAAGAACTTTTGGTCATTTATTAACTTAGAAAAGAAATCCCACTCTATACCATCTATAATGAGTTATAATGGAAATATGTTAAATAATCAAGAGGAGATTTTCAATTGTTTTGCACATTATTTTGCAAGTGTGTATTGTGATAATAATGAAAACTATGTAAGACTTTGAGTGTCACACAAGGTCTAAGTGTAAATTCTGTAATAGTAAATGTTGTGCTTCACAATCCACTATAAACGTGTCCCGAATTACAGAAGTGTTACATTCTTTTTCGGTTAATCATGAAGATATTATGAATGCTGTAAAGAAACTTAAAAGTAATTTTGTATCCGGTCCGGATAATGTCCTACGTTTTTTGTAAAAGAAAGCATTCAGTACTTATTAGAACCACTACATTATATTTATAATTTAATTGTAAATACTTGTAATTATCCAGCTGTATGGAAACTTTCAAAAATAAGTCTAACATTTAAATCTGGTAATAGTTCAAATATAGCAAATTATAGGCCCATTGCAATATTATTAAATTTTGCAAAAATTTTTGAGTCGATAATTGCTAATGTAGTTTACCACATGTTTCAAGTAGTATGTTACCTGAACAACATGGCTTCATTAAAGGTAAATCAACTACCACAAACCTGTATGAATTTACTGAATTTATGTCTTCGTCCCTTGACCAAAGATTACAAGTAGATACTATTTACACTGATCCAACAACAGCATTTGATCGGGTAAATCATTGTACACTCTTACATAAATTAGATTGGAATGGCGTTTGCAATAATGTATTGTTATTATTATTATAGTCTATGATTATGGACAGAAAGCAATTTGTTGAATTTAGAGGTTATAAATCTAATGCATTTAGCATTAATAGTAAGGTTGCCCAAGGTTCTAATTTTGGTCCCCTGCTTTTTAACATATTTTTTAATGATCTTTGGATGAAATTTGTTATCTTTATGCAGATGGTTTGAAGATAATTAAAGAGATAAGTTCTGTACATGATTGTTATATGTTACAGGAATGTATTGATAAGTTAATTTCTTGGTGCGCCAATAATAAATTAGATATTAACATAAATAAATGTAAGGTGACGACTTTTACAAGAAAGTGTACTGAGGTACTGTTTTACTACAATATGAAAGGGATACCTCTGGATCGCTGTTTTAGATTTAAAGATCTTGGTACAGTTTTTGATTACAAACTTAACATTTGTTCCACATATTGAGTATGTTGTTAACAATGTTTTTAAGATTTTAGGTTTTATAATGCGACACACACGTGAATTTAGTGGATGCCCAGTCACCAAATGCATGTTAGATGGTTGAAAGAATACTATGAACACTTTGTAAATACATTCATCTTAGGTTATATGGTTTTTACCCATGTCAAAACTATGAATCTAAAGAACTCTTTCGTGCAGTAAGAGAAACCTCAGTGTGTGCACATAGAAATTATTCCTGCTCGAGTTTTGTACAAAAACTGATACTTGGTATTACTTGTTGTCCTTTGGTACTACATAGACTAGAATTTCTTTGTCCACGCCTTAGTAGTCGTAAAAGCTATACTATTCCAATTTTCATCATTTTAACATTGGCGGCTGTTATCAATAAATTGATACGACTTTGACACACTGAAGTTGGGCTGTTGGTAGGAGAAATTATGAAATTTACTAGATAACTAGCTTACCTGGTTTATGAATCTTAGGCAAACAATACATTCTAGGTAGCACCGGATTGGATACCGTTAGTCAAAACCCTAGAGAGTCATCCACAACCCTTTTACATGTTAATAAAACCTTACTAGTTGAAGTAATCATTTTAGGAAGAGGATCTTTGGTAATAACAAACCTGCAATGGATAAAATCATAGTAGGCATAAAAAGTCCGATTAAATCATTGGATGAAAGTTGCAAAAAGTATGTTAGACAAGCCAGTACAATTCATCTCGGAAAATGTCTCCAACAGGAGTCAAAATTTAATTTAAATCATTCAGAACTTCGAATTGTTAAAGATCTCAAATGTAAAAATTGTTTTTATTTCAAAGTAGATAAAGGCAATACAGTAGTTATTTTAAACAAAGAGGATTATTTCGCTTCAGTCAAAGAACTCTAGATATTTGGTCATTACCAAAGATCCTCATCCTAAAATGATTACTTCAACTAGGAAGGTTTTATTAGCATGTAAGAGTTGTGGATGACTCTCTTAGATTTCGAATAACGGTATCCAATCCGGTGCTACCTAGAATGTATTGCCTAAGATTCATAAACAAGGTAATGCTATGCGATCCATTGTATCTGGTATTAATGCACCTATTTATCTGCTGTCCAAATGGTTATTTAGTATATCCTTGCGATATTGCAGGCTCACATTCCATTAATATAAGTAATTTGACTGTAATCTCATTATATTTAGAATTTACATCAGTTCTACATACATAAAGACAAAATTTGCATCGACTGGGGCTTGAACCTTGGTGGCGCAGTTGGTAGCGCGTACTCTAGCAAAGTACAGGTCGTAGGTTCGAATCCTACTCGAGGTAAACTTTTATTTATGTATTTAATAAAATTAATAATAATTTTTAATTACATATTTACCTTTGAACTTATTCGTTCATAACAAAACTTATAATAAGGTTATTTAGTAAATTTCATAACCTCTCCTAGCAACAGCCCAACTTCAGTGTGTCAAATTCGTATGAATTTATTGATAGAATTAAAAAAATTGAACTTACAGAAGATGAAATTTTAGTCTCATTCGACGTTTGTTCACTGTTTCCGGGCGTTCTAATAGATCAAACCTTAGTTTATTTAGAAGATGTTTTAATACAAAACCATTTGGACGACAGAGAAGTAGAAGATTTTCTTAAATTATCAGATTTGTGTATGAAACAAACCTTTTTCAAAATTAATCATCAATTTTTCCAGCAAGAACATATCATCTTCAATTTTGAAATTATATATTTTTTCACTGAAGTCGGCAGAATTTTTAATATAATGGGATGTTTTAACTATATGAGGTTATCATAAAAATGTAAGATGTTTTGTAAGGTTTTGTGTAGGAGAAATTGAACTAACACTAGGCCTTAAAGGAATAGGAGTGTATAAGTTATCTTGTTCTTATGGAAGGAAAAGGCCGCGTGTTTCATTCCCTGCCCAAGGGGGAGCCGGGCTGCTTGAGCTTTTCAAACTCCCTCAGCCATAATCATGGATTCCCAACATACATACATTAAGTGTGCATTGAGGGATTAAGGATAGGTGCGATCAGGATAGATTAGGAAGTAACAGAGTTCCTGAGGGGGAAAATACTACCCCAGCGTTACCCTAAATAGCTGCACATAGTGTGCGTATATGCACATGCTATGTCACTATACCTGTACGAGGTTTTTCCCCTCATACAGGGTTAACTGTAACGGGAATCGAACCACTACCTCCCGAATGTTAAGCAGATAGTGTTATCACAACTCCACTAGCGTTCCTGTGGAAGAGTATACATTGAAACTACAAAACGTAGCTTTGATAAAAGATGTTTAAAGAACATATGAGATGTTGTAGATTAGGTCAACCAATAAATCTGCGGTAGCTGAGCATGCTTTAAATAATTTAAATAATGACATTCAATTTGATAAATCAAAACAAATTTTTGGTATGTCTACGTTTTTTGCTGATTTTTTAGACCTTAAACTAAGTGCTTTAACAATTATATGTTAAGTTTCATAGCACTATAATAATTTAACATATGTACTTAAATTAAAAATAATATTGAATGTACTACAATGTGTTTTCACTGTACAATAACAATTACAATTATTAACAAAAAACTTAATCCTGCCTAAAGAACTTAAGAACCTGGTTTGCAACATCCACCACAGGACTATTCAGAGCAACAACAAATAAAATTATCATTGCCAGAATAATTGCCAACATTCGGTAAGGGATGCCCATCCCTTACCGAATGGAAGAAGAAGAACAAAAAAATATTTGTTTGTTAAATTGTTATTTAAGATTGTTCATCACAAATATTGCTGTTAATATTCGGGCAATTTTGTGATTTATTTAAACAATTAAAAATGATTTGGAACGCTAAGTACACACACTACATGACAGGGTACTTTTTTCGCACCGCTACTTCATTCTACATTATTTATATTTAGAGGTACTTTAGATTTCTTAGTTAAGTTCAAAAATTTTCTATAAATATGTTCACTTTAAAAAAGTAATATTACAACAATACACAGTTCTTACTTTTAATTTTCTTACAACTTCATTTGCTAATCCTATATTTTCAGTCCAAACAGATGCCCCTATGCCGAATTTTGTATTATTTGACAAATTTATAGCCTCCGCTATAGTACGAAAAGCTACTACAGTGACAATCGGTAAATTATCTTCAATATTAGAAACAATGACATTATTTCGAAGTAAATTTGCTCCAAATATGACTGCTGGTTGATCGTATGTTTCAATACCCAAAGTTTTAGCTACACTTAAAATTGATTCCAGTTTGTTCAAATCACAATTTATGGGGTATGAGACATCAGTTAGTTTGTCATATGGTGATCCTACTTTTACTTTTGCTAAACAGCTCTTTAATTTATTAACAAACACTTGATAGACATCTTCTTGAACAATGACGGTATTTAATGAACAAGGCTAAGTAAGAAAACATTAAATAAGATATTTAATTTATTAATCTTACTTACAACACCTGCACAACCCCATCCTGCATCTATCACAGCATTTGCTGCAGATTCCAAGTCCGCATTATTGAACACAATCATAGGTCCCTTATCTTTTGATACTAAAATAAAAAATATAAAACATTTGGAATGAACAGACTGTCCAGAATAAACTTCGAAGTAATATCAATGTGGGTATGTGTATCTAAACTAAAAACTAAAATTTTGATAACTTAACTGTGCAAACATTACAGTTTATTTGACATTCTACTACTACTTCTAATGCCCTATATGAATTTACTTCAAAAAATTCAACATTCTAGAAAAATTGAAATACACACGCCAAATTTATATACGGTCGAAGTTCTTTTGTACAAATCCATACAAAACCTGCAACCAATGGAATGTTTGGTAAATATTCTACATCTTTAAACTTCTTGGCACTTAAATTTCCAAAACACGATATAATGTTTATGTCTTCACGTTTTAGTAAAACGCTTAAATTTACATCACCAGGGATAATTCTGATTACATTTCTTGGAAAACTAAAAATTATGCAGTAAGTATAGGTATAACACATAAAACAAACAAAAAATATGAATTCAAAATACTCTAATTTCCTCTTACATTATTATTATTATTATTATTATTATTATTATTATTAAGTTGTTATAATTATAAACAATTTTGTGTTTAAGAGGAAGCATGAATGTTGTTAATTATAACTGTGGCTCTCACATTATTGTTAAGTGCATAGAAAATCTACATTTTATAACTCTATGGTAAGAATGTAAATATATAAAAATAGGTGATGTATACAAAAGTATGGCGTGTGTGACAGTTTTTAAAGAAGAGTTTTTTTTAGTTTTATTTTTTAAATAAGAATATAGTTATTTGTATTACAAGACCAGAAAATGGGTGTTTGCGAGTACGAGACCTGCAAATTTATGAGTAGCCGCAAACCATTGTATGGTAGAGTCATACATAAGATTTTTTATGCCGACGTCAACAATTATTAAAATCAATAAATAAAATTTTTCGTAAAAATTTCATACCTGTTGAAATTAAGTTGACAATACTGACAACTGACATTAACCAATACAACCTAAAAAGTACAATTAGGCATTAGCGTCTATTTTCTGTGCTCCACAAATGAGATTTATGCATTGCGCACAATCAAGGTAAAAAAATGGAAATTAAATCTACGGTAACCTAGGTCACCGTAGATTTATATGATCAAATAAAAAAATAGAAATAAATCTGCAGTAACCTAGGTTACCGTAGATTTCATTTCCATTTGTTTAGTCTATTTAGTTGCATGAAGGTCGGGCCGGGTTCATTTGTAAAGCACGGGAAATAGACGCTACTCAATTAGGCATTCCCAACCAAGTGACCGAATATGGCAGCTGTGTGCAAACACTTTTTGCCATCGCCATAAGAAAGCATTTAGTTTGTGGGCGTTGCATGCGAAAACAGTGATTTTTTTACATTTTGTGAGTTTTGTTAGTGTTTATATACTCATTATATACTTTTTAAGATGTAAATGCTAACTTTTTCTTTTGTTTACATTTTTTATCAATCATTTTTTTGCAGTTATTTCAAGAAATTAAATTTAAACAATAATGTGGATCCTTTTACATTGAAACTTCAAGATTTGGACACAGAGTTCCGCCTGTCACTAATATGGGTATTGTTTCATATTTAGTATTAACTCATAGTTACTACAGCAAAGCACAAATGAAGGCATACAAAAGCTTGCAATCTTTTAAGTATTTTGAATCTGGACTTGTTGTAAATGCTGGGACAAAAGTGGTGAATAATTTCTACATATTAGTTGGAAAGGTAAGTTTTCTTTGAAGGGATAATTATTATAATTATTACGTATAAGTTCACAACATTTTCTAAATCATTTTTGTTTACAACTTGTATTTGATTTCAGGTCAAACATTCTCAAAGAGGAAATGCAAAACCTCTAAATGTGTGGTGTATCGTAGCCCAAAACAGAAGTATATCCACAGCACATTGCACATGCATGGATTTTATTTTTATTGGACATTTATAAGAAGTTTAATATTTTACCGATATGAATAAAAGAATTAATTTCAATCATGCAATATTGATAATTGCAATAAAAAAAAAGATTAAGTTTAGAAAAAAAACACATGATTTGTTTGTAATAGAATATATTATAGTTCAACATTTTTTTGGTTTCTTTCAGAAAGTTCTCTAAAAAATTAGTTTTTAATAAAGTTTAACAATCGTCTCTCTTGATTGCAGCAATCCATCTTGGATTTTATTTGACAGATCTTTGGAATGCCTAATTGCGAAATTATTCATTACTCGAGTTTTGTTAGTACCTTACCAGTTTGTTGACTTTATAGCAATTTATAGATGTAATTTGTATTTTATAAGGAACTAATACGGACATAATAACGGATGTGTACACCTACACGGTAACACGATTAGGCTTTGTATGTATCAAATGTCGAATATTCTATCAGTTTCGTTACTACAACAAGTACCAACCGGAAAACGCATAGTTTCAGGACGCATTTGCGGTCTGCATATGCCCTATTACAGAACGAAAGCACAAAAAAGTTATTGCTTTCTCATATACTTACGTATCGGGCGACCAACTAAGAATGGACGCCGACTATATCTAGAGAACTGTCAATCTGACAACATTGGAAAAGAAATCGCGGGAAATTATTTTCAAGTTCCTGCGATGGCCGTACACCAACACCAAATTAGAAAATCGGCTTTTTCTCTTAAATCGGCATTATCACCGATATGTCCAAAATAGTTTTATTATAAACTACGTAACTTTAGAAACATTTTCTTTTTTTATTTTTCTCTATATTGCTAAATGAGGTGGTGGGGAGATGTAAATGTTCACTTGAAAAATGCCATCACTTCTTCTTAACTCAACCGATTCTTATAAACTGAGTCTCCTTTAAAAGATGCTTATCGGGTGCTTGTAATAAAATATTAACATTGTCGGTTTAGTTTTTTTGCTAGTCGTTAGATGGCGTTTTGTAACAAAGCCATATATTTTTGCCATTTTCTCGAAAATTTTAAATGTAAGGGTATAATTATTTCTAACTCACGAGAACGTGAAAGAGTATAGGATGTGTGAAAACCGCAGGTTGATATTTCTTTCATTACACAGATATGAAAAAAAATGTAAAAATATATTTCACAAGTAACAATTAGACAGCAGGCTTAAATGTCATTAATTATTAAAATTTATTAATTAAGCTGTTAAAACAAAGGAATAAAATTTAATATACTAAATGTCTCCTGGGGGGGGGGGCGTATCTTTAATTTAGAGCGGATAAAAAAATACTGAAGAACTAATGACGCCCCAAATGTTTAAATTATCACCCGCACTGTTTAATACAGAGCTACAATCTCTCACGCATAGACAGAATAGCAGTCTAGTAAAAACAATTAGCCCGGCTATATCTCGGGAACCGTCAATCTGACAACATTGGAAAAAAAATACTAATAGGTAAATCGTCCTATCCATCTACCAGGGTAGTTGGCATCTAAACATTGCCGAACATTGACCGCAAAGTGAGTTGGACAGCCATCGTGTTGGAACAGCATTCGTTATCGAATTTCAAGGGGCACTTCCTCTAACAAAATCTGCAATTCCTCTCTTAAGAACCCTAGGTAATTGTCACCATTTAGTTGGTTATTAAAAATGAATGGACCGATAATTCGCCGTCCTAGAATTCCTGCCCAAGGATTTACAGACCAACGACCTTGGTGCTGGACCTGTGGCATCCAGTGCGGATTCATTCTTCACCAATAGTGTGTATTATGGAGATTCACACCTCCATTGCTATGAAAGGTGGCCTCATCTATCCACAATATACGTGACATAAATTGCCGATCTTCTACAATCATGCCCAAAAGCCAGTGGCAATGGTCTAGTCTTTGGTCAAAATCTGCAGCAGTCAAGATGGTGACCACTGATACAACAGGATATTACTGGTTCTTGTAGGAAAAGCACTAAGTAAAGCTTTGTAGGTTTATAGTGGAGGTTCAAAATCGATGGCTCGCTTACCTGTGCTCCTTAAGTTTTGACCGGTAGTTAGAGTTACTCTCAGGTCCTGTTCAATAGTACGAGTACTTAGATGAGGATTCAACTGGACATAAGCTAAAATATTAATAACGTTCTCTTCGATGCGACCCCTGCGTTGTATGCGGTGTACGGGAACATGAACATTTCCAGTTGTTCGCAAACAATGGATAACTCTAAGAAAAACTTTTTTACTCGGGTGACGTCTATCACGATATTGCTGCGCATATACCCTTGTAGCAACTGTAGCATTTCTCATGCATTCAAAATAAACACCTATCATATCAAATAACTCTTCGTTGATGTAAACATTTTTGTAACACTAAAAGACAACGCAACAGGAACAACAAGAAAAACTCAAACAACACACAACACTCGAACAATAACACGAAATCGTACTAATGCGATTTGGAAAATCAAGAACAAGCACTGAAGAAGAGCAACTAAAGTTTTAGTATTTTAACGTATTGCTCAAATTTTGTTTTCGCAGCCTATTAAAGTTTGTGACGGATGCCTTCGCTAAGAAATGATTATTATTTACCTAGGTTGCATTTTATTCTCTTCTTGTGCATAAATTGTCTTGTTTTGAAAAAGATAACGATTTTCATCAGTATGTTAGGACTTTCATTTTCTATTTATTACCTTAGAAGGCAATAATAGCTACCGTAGTAAATTTGCTTTTTTCAGAAATATTGGTTTTTCTGCGGTTTTAAATGTCGAAAAACTTTTTTTCCAAGATCTTTTTCCTGTGTTTTTATGGAATCGTACGGGTGACAATTTAAACATTTCGGACGTCATTAGTTCTTCAGTATTAGGGCTGTTGCACACCATTCTTCTGTAACATCGGTGCTTTTTTATCAGTTCTTAATAATTAATAAATTTTAATAATTAATAACAGTTAAACCTGCTTTTTCTAATTGTTACTTGTAAATATATTTTTACATTTATTTTGTTCATATCTGTGTAACGGAAGAAGATAGAGACCTGCGGTTTTCAACAATGTCTGTATTTTTTCACGCTATATTTCCTGAGTTAAAAAATTATACCCTTACATTAAAAATCTTCGAGAAAATTGCAAAAATTTACGGCTTTGTCACAAAACGCCATCTACCGACTAGAAAAAAAAGTAAACCGACAATGTTAATATTTTATTAGAAGCACCCGAGAAGCCTCTCTCAAACGAGACTCAATTTAAAAAAATTGGTTGAGTTAAAAAGAAGTTATGGAATTTTTCCTCTCCCCCTCCCCTCACTTAATACACTAGAGAAGAATTCTAAAAAAAAAATTGTTTCTAAGCTTACGTAGTTTATAATAGAACTATTTTATAATGCCTATTTAAGAGAAAAATCCGATTTTCTAATTTGGTGTTGTGTACGCCCCTTAGCGGCCATCGCAGAAACTTGAAAATAATCTCCAACGATTTCTCTTAGCGGAATTACCCATTAGTATTTTTCCCAATGTTGTCAGACTGACAGTTCCTGAGATATAGCCGGCGTCCATTCTTAGTTCGCCACCCGGTACAAAGAGAAAGCTATAATCTATT
This sequence comes from Vesta saturnalis, assembly GCA_036346205.1. Lineage (NCBI taxonomy): Eukaryota > Metazoa > Arthropoda > Insecta > Coleoptera > Lampyridae > Vesta > Vesta saturnalis. The sequence continues at coordinate 115,923 of JARFJB010000168.1, forward strand.
TTTTTATTTGCCCCCTAGATTTGGGGTTTATACCAAAAGTTTGCTGGTATTAGACGGTTCTCACTAACCTCAAATCTGACTAATGTCAAAATTAATTTAACAGTTGCCACATTTAATTGAAATGAATAGTAACCGCGGATCATTGTATAATAAAACTTAAAAAAACGTAACGTACCAATCATGTGAAAATAAATTAATCAAATTTGACGTAGGTGAAAAATATTATACCAACTTTGTAAAAATCACTCCCAATGGGAAAAATAAAAAAAAGAGAGTCCAGTCAGAACCGCAAAAAAATTTGTGAACTGTCCACATGCGCTCTTAATGTATTACATACATTGATGGGTTAAATGACGGTTACAATGTCAAAATGGTAGAGCATTTTACTTGCGGCTAAATCTCGATATATGCGGACCAATCACGCGTTCCTTGTTTGACAACTTCGTAGTTGGGTATAAAAATTTAAAATTTACAGTATAATAAGAAAAATACATAAACAAAACTACCTACTGTAACCTAACAGAAATAGATTAGATACACAAAACTACAGAAACGTAACAAAAGTAGATTAGATAACAAAATACTGTAACCTAACAGAAAAAAATTGCATGAGCCGAGAATCGAGTTCGATTCAGGCGAGCAATAATACCACTAGTCCAACCGTGCTTTTCCCTTTTGACGTTGAAACTGTTATTTAAACCATTTAAATACTATACATTCAAAGCCATTTCCTATTGGTGCGCATATATCGAGAATTAGCCGCAAATAGCAGTTCTGATCTAGTGGTAGTAGTCGTCTGCCACACGATTAGTGCGGGTTCAATTCTCGGTCGATGCAATTTTTTTAGGTTACAGTAGTTTTGTTTATCTAATCTACACTACATACAGAAAATACGTTTCTGCGCATGTGCGACAGTTCACTAATTTTTTTGCCTCTGTCTGGACAGTGCAGTAGACACTACCTAAAAAATGGATTATATGTAATCGGACAAAATTTTTAAATTATTTTGCATTTCGCAGCGTTTTATGGCCTAAACAACACGAAAAATACATTTTTAGAAAAAAAATCCGCGTCTGTCTGTCTGTATGTGATATCTATCGATATGAAATTTGGGACAAACATTCTTTGCCATAAACTCTAGGTCAAGTTCGTAAATGAGCAAAATCCAACCAGTGACGGGGCATTTTTAGGGAAGTATTATATTAGTTTACATATGGGAGAATGCATTATGGCAGTTAATTTGGCAGCGGTTTTTTTGTGTAGTGAGTTAATTTATTGCAAATATAAAATAATATAACAGGTTATAGCCCCAGGAAACTCGGCATAAAATAAAACGTAATACTTAATAAAATATGGCTAATAAAATGGATGAATTAAATACAATTGAAAAATTTAAAGATGCTGAAGATTATCAAATGTGGAAATTTCAAGATGACATATTTTTAAACCTTATGGTTTAATGGATGATAATGATAACTGGTGTTGAAAAGTCAACAGGTGAAACTGTTACTGAATTTATAAAAAGAGATGCAAAAGTACAGCGAAAATTCATAACAACACTGGATAAAGTCACTAACATACATAATGAATTGTCAAAATTCAAAGGAAATGTACGATAAAGTTTGCTCAATATATCAAAGAGATAACAAACAAAATAAATGTATTCTTATACAAGATTTTTTAATTTCAGGTACGATAAAAACGACATGGCTACACATATATCCAAATTACAAAACTTAGCAATCAGTTCTAGGAACACAGGTTAAAAAATAGATGACAACATGCTCATTTTGAAGATTCTTACTACTACTACTCTACCAGAAGCATATAAATTCTTTATTAGTGCTTGGGAATCGACACAAGAAAATGATACAGCCTTAGAAAATTAACTTCACGATTACTTATGGAAGAAGTTTGTCATACTGGTACAGAACAAGAAGATGCGTTGGCTTCAAAGCAATGGAATATAAGAAAACATCTGATAAGGTAGTAAACTTTCACATTAATAAAACTAATCATTTGGGAATAATAATCAAATAAAATGTTACAAATGCAATTTTCGAGGTCATGTAGCTAGATTTTGTCAAAACAAAATTTGTAATATCTGTAAAAAGAATAAACACGTGGAGAAATTGTTTCTTTAGACAAAGACCTAACGATAAAGAAGCAAGCAATTCTAAACCTCATTTATAACATATACCGATGAAAACAACAAAGTAAATACAAAAGTGGCTGGATACCAAGATAGTGGCTCAACATCTCACTTACTAATGATCAAAATTTATTAAAAATACTGAGAATGCTAATGTAAAATAAATGTTGCAAAGAATGACCAAGTAATGCGTGGTGATTTAAAAGGTACAATTGAAACAAAAGATGTTATTTTTAAACATGACCTACATGTACCCGATTTATCTAAAACTTATCAGTCAAATTAATCACACAAAATGGTGGTGAAGTAAAATTTTGAAGAATAAGGTTGAAATATATAAATATCATAAAAAAGTAATAGAAGGAGCTATAAAAGAAAGTGACTTGCAGGAAATGGAACTTGAGAGTGAACAAAAGGATTTAATCATTAAAGAAGTGGATTCCTTACAGAACTAGAACATCTACCCGTTAATAATATAAGAAATTTAATGAAATAGCAGATGGAATAAAAATGAACAATTTTGAATTTGCATTTATCTGTGAAGTATGCCTTAAAGCCAAGTAAACAAGAGATTCATTTTCAAGCGATCGAAAAGGAGCTTCTAGGCCATTAAAGATACAGACGTTTGTGGACCAACAGATCTGACGACATGGGATGGAAGGAAATATTTTATTACATTCCTCGATGACCACACCCACATTACACACATTAGCAAACAAATTAGAGGCTATATGTGCCCTAAAAGATTATATACAAGAAGCAGAAGCCAAATGGAACTTAAAACCTTAGAAAATAAATTGTGGCAGTGGAGGAGATTACAACAGCAAAGAATTAAAATTATCATATAAAAATAAATGAATTAGACTAGACTACACCATACCTCATTCTCCTCCACTTAACGGAAAATCTGAAAGGCTAAATAGAACTAGAACCCTAATGGAAAAGGCAGGAGTGCTTATAGCGGAAATGCAAATAAATAAAAACATGTAGGGTGAAGCAATCCGCACAGCTGCTTATTGAACAAATACTTTAGCTGTAACAACTTTTGAAAAATGGACCACACATCGTCCTAATTTTTCAATGCTACAAGTATTTAGTTCAAAAGGATATGCAAAAGTTTTAGAACCCTTAAAGAAATTAGACGATCGTAGTTGAAGCTATATTTTTGTGGGATATGCTATAGATTGTGGGACAAAATTAAAAGAAAAATAATAATATCGAAAGACGTCATATTTGAAAATTACAGATAAGAAAGGATTACAGCTAAAATCATAAATATTGAAGATGAAAACAAAACAAATAAAAACAATCACGATGAAAACAATCTGGGTGAAATAGAAGCTGAAAATAAAGAAGAAAAACAAGAAATGCAAGAAGAAGAAACAAAACAACAGTCAATAAGCATAAAAGGGATATAAAATTACCAAGAAAATTATAAGACTGTTTTACTTGAAGAAACTGTATCTGGACCAGATAACACTAAATGGATTGCAAGCAATTGAAGGAGGAAAGAAATCATTAAAGAAGAATAATACATGGACGTACATTGCTAAAAATTAAGTAAAAGAAGATAACATACTCTGTAATAGATGGGTTTTTCGTATCAAAGATGATGGATGTTATAAAGCACGATTAGTAATTCGTGTTTTTGGCAACAGCGCAACAGTTTATTATTAATAATAGTGTTGCAACATTAAAAACAGTGAAAGCAAAAGTAAAATTTAAAAACTGAAAATAAGACAAAAAGACGAAATTAAAACAGTAGAAGAAAGCAGAGATAAAAACTAACAAGAAAAGGAGTAAAAGTATCCTTTTCAAGCAAACGAAATAGTATACAGATTCCAAAATAAAATTCAAGCACAAACTCTAAATAAAATAAAGCAGCGTTGTCAGACTTAAGAAAAGTAACGAAAATACAGGAAAACAATTTAGGAGAGAATAACATTAACAACAGCATGGAAATAGATTTAACAACGGTAAGACAGATGTTTAGGGAAGAGACAATGATAATAAATGAAAACAAACCAAAAATACGAAGAACAAATGAGTCAAACAAAAATATATATGAAAGTTGAGAAAAATGAAAGGAACATAAAATAGCTGGACAGCAATATGCGAAGGAAGAATCTAATCTTCTGTGGAATACTACTGGGAACTAGAAAAAGAAGTAATAAAAGTCATAAAACAATGAAACTAGATACAAGAAGAAATAAGACGTTATAAAAAAAAATATATAGGCGTAGAAACGATGGACCAATTCTAATAGGGTTAACAACTTACCACAAAAAATTACAAATACTAACAAGCAGAATTAATCTACGTGGAACCAAGATTTACCTCGAAGAAATCTATCACAAGGAAGAAAATGAAACCAAAACTACTAGAAGTAAGAAGAAAGGAAAGAAGCCTACCTAAAAGAAATGACTAATAATAAACGAAACTACACAACCTGAAGAGGGGAAGACAAAGAAGAGAGCGAAGTGGAAGAACGAGAACAGGATAACACCATAGAAAATATAGAACGAAATGATGTTATACTGTACAACTAAAAATGTATGTGGATCCGGTAAAGGTTACAATTAAAAAACAAAGTGTTTCTAATTTAAATTAAAAAAAAGAGCTCAGAAGAAAAATACTCGTCAATAACCTATCACTGCTGTTTAAAAGCAACCTCATTAAAAAAAAAACGCGTGTGCGTAGGTGAGCGTGAGCGCGCGCGTGTTTGCGTGCGCACGCACGCGTGTGTGAGGATGCGTACATGTGGACGAGCGTGCGTGCGTCCGGGTGCGTGCGTGTGTGCGCGCTTGTGTGTGTGTTAGCATCCACAATAACTTCAGAACGATAATACATACGTACTTGAAATTTCGTATTTAAGCTTCATTTCATTTCTCCTGGAGCTGATTAGATTTTGGGAGAAATGCAGCCGTGAGAGGAGGGGCAGTTTTTTGTTTTTTTCAAATATTTCTGAAACAGCTCATATTTGAAAGATATAAAAATACCTAGATGTAGATCTTAAACATATCAAATATTTATGATCTATGTAATTTTTGATATGATGCGTAAATTGTTGGTAGTAAACACATTCCCAATATGGAATTTAAGTGTTTGTTCAAATTTTTGCAATATCTGAATAACGATTCATTTTATAAGAAAACGTGAAGACATTTTTTTAAAGATAATTTTATTTCGCATAACTTTGCTATATAAAGTATTTTAATATGAAGCCAGAATGCATTAAAAATTAATTAATTAAGATTGAATTATCGATATTTTTATAGAGGCGGGCGGCTTTGGAAGTTTTTTTCAAGTTAGCATCTAGATGTCTATTAACCTCTATCTGACATGAAGTTTTAAACGTCTATCTGACATAGATTATTGTTTTTGTTTTTACAATATTGCCTATTTTCGTTGTGAACGTATTAAAAGAGGTTGCATAATTATCCTAAATAAAAATTATTATTAAAATTATTTCATTTCTTTCAATTTCCACTTTGTAGGTTGGAAGGTTGTGTGTTGTTCCACATCAGATAATTTTAATGGTGTACTATACAGAGAAGGCACACTCAACAGTAAAAGCGTCAGATGCTTGAGCCCCTGAATGATGCGGACAAGTTGCGACACACTGCATCACCGTGCTGTATGAAGAAATGTACCGTGCAATGACAATACTGGTCATGATGGCGTACATGAAACTAACTTATTATAAGTTTTGTTATGAACGAATAAGTTCAAAATATGTAATTAAACATTATTATTAATTTTATTAAATACATAAATAAAGTTTACCTCGTAGATTTGAACCTACGATCTGCTTTAGTACGTAACCAACTGCGCCATCGAGATTCAAGCCCCAATCAACGTAAATTTTGTCTTTAAGTATGTAGAACTGATGTAAATTCTAAATATAATGAGATTACAATCAAATTACTTTATATTAATGGAATGTGAGCCTGCAATATCGCAAGGATTCATTATATTTAGAATTTACATCAGTTCTACATACATAAAGCCAAAATTTACGTCGATCAAGCTTGAATCTCGATGGCGCAGTTGGTTAGCGCGGTACTCTAGCAAAGTACAGGTCGTAGGTTCAAATCCTACTCGAGGTAAACTTTTTATTTATGTATTTAATAAAATTAATAATAATTTTTAATGAAACTAACTTGTTCAATATCTTATTAAAAATATAACCTATTATATGAAGTATTATTATATTACAAAATAAAGAACAAAACGCCTATTTTAGAAAATAATTAAAGTTAGAGAACAGAGAAGTGAAGGACTGTTTTCTCAAATAAAGGCTGTATGGTCACCATAGTCATAACCAACTAATCAATTTGAGCCAATGCAATAGTGACAAAAATCTAAACTAATTTCATTACCAATCTGTGTAGCAGTTGATGCTGTACTATAAAAAGGGCCAATAATAGTATTATTGTGTACTTTGAATATGTCATAAAGGAAGAATTTCTGAACTAATGCCCAGTATCAGATTTTAATTAATTTTTTCAATCTAAAAACATAATTTTCCTCAACTATATTGAACTTTACCAACAACTTCATGAATGTCAATAGTTATTAACCCTAATTTACTAACTTACAACTGTAATAACGTGAATGCTAACTATTTATAAATGTTACGACCCTCGAAAAACATTTTAAAATGTTTTTGTTGTGGTTAAACAAAAAATGGTTGTTTTGGGGTTTCAAAAGTATATCAATAAATAGAAAGATGACAAATCATTATGCAGCATCGCATGTAACACCACAGACACCGCACTTCAATGCAGTATGTGTGTAGACAGTAGGTGCAATAAAGTGACGTCATTCTACGTTTTTTTTTGCACCATTACTAAGGCTTCATGCATTGTAGACAATACTAAAATGTTTTTATCTTTTTTGTTTTGTATGATAGTAGTTTTTTGGTAATCAAGGTAAAATAAATGTTCCCACAGCAGGAATTTCACATTTGTTTTGTATTGCGGTTCTAATAATTGTTAGGTTGTAGTGTGGTTTCAACAAGTGGCCCGCCAGACTAACAGAAATAAACCAATTGTCCATTGTGATATTACGGTTACTTCCATGCACACCTTTAGTAAATGTCTTTACGTAATAATGCTCAGTGGCAATCGATTATTAATAGTCATCACAGTTTTAATTCCGTATTTGGAAGGCTTACTCAAGATATACAAGGTGGGGCATAATGGAGGGGCGTTTTTAGAGCGGCTAGTACACGCGAACGGGTGGGGGTAGAGGGCCGCGGTTGACATCGATAGATTCAGGCAAGCTTACCGTTTGTTAGTCACAATGGTTATCTGGACAAGAGAGCATCGCGCGTTCGCAGTTGAGGAGTATTTAAAATTGGGTGAGTCCGTTATTTGTTGTGCAACGGCGCTTTCGTTAACGCTTCAATATTGGTCGTAACGGTTCAGTTCCTAAACGTGACACAATCAACAGGTGGGTACAGAATTTTAGAACGACATCAGGAATTAATCCAAAACCTAAAGGCCGTCCCCGAAGTGTAAGGACACCAGCTGCCGTAGAAAGGGTGAGACAAGCAGTAATTCAAAGTCCACAGCGTTCTGTCCGAAAACGGGCTGCAGGAGTTCGAATGAGTAGTCGAACACTTCACAGGATTTTACACCACGACCTTCACTTTCACCGCTATAAGCTCATGGTTGTCCATCAACTGAATGAAGGAGATTTTGCTCAACGCCAGCAAATGATTTTTGCTGATGAAAATGAACCTGTAATAATGATGAGCGATGAGGCTCACTTTCATTTGTGTGGTTCTGTTAACAAGCAGAACTGCCGATATTGGGCAACAGAAAACCCCCGTCAACTGCATCAACGCCCACTTCACAGTGAAAAAGTCACCGTTTGGTGTACCGTGAGCCGTCTTGGAGTAATCGGCCCTTATTTCTTCGAGGATGCACAAGGAGCAACCGCAACTGTAAACTCTCAGCGATATGTTTTTAAATGGTAATATGTAAACTTCAATTTTTTTTTAATAATTTTTTTTTAGTTAAAAAACAGCGGAGTTATTGTTATTTCAAAAACGCCGCTCCATTATGCCCCACCCTGTACATTTTGAAAGGGCTATCACCCTTATATTTTTCAGAAGTTACTCTTGTGAGTATTGGTATGTTCCAGAATTTTTTCTAAAACAGATTCCTTCAATAAATACTGGAATGCACCTAAAGGAGTATCAGAATCTCAAGCTGCTCCGGATATCCCTTGAACAATATGAAATATTTCTTTGGGTAATCCATCTATCTGTTTGGAACTGTAGTACACCACCCACCTCTGAATCCTTCAGATTAACTTCCTAAGTTATCCATGTTTTGATTTCCGACATTTCTGGATTACTTTCCTATATTTCTGTTTCACATGAGTTTTGTATATTGAGTTTCTGCATCTCTACTCTGATGATGTTGAATACTCTGTGTCGTCTAGACCTCCAAAATTCACCACCCACCTCTGAATCCTTCAGATTAACTTCCTAAGTGATCCATGTTTTGATTTCCGACAACATTTCTGGATTACTTTCCTGTATTTCTGTTTCACATGAGTTTTGTATAATGAGTTTCTGCATCTCTACTCTGATGATGTTGAATACTCTGTGTCGTCTAGACCTCCAAAATCACACCACCCACCTCTGAATCCTTCAGATTAACTTCCTAAGTGATCCATGTTTTGATTTCCGACAACATTTCTGGATTACTTTCCTGTATTTCTGTTTCACATGAGTTTTGTATAATGAGTTTCTGCATCTCTACTCTGATGATGTTGAATACTCTGTGTCGTCTAGACCTGCAAAATTTCTTTAATCACTATTTTGTCCAAGGTCATTTCCTTGTTCATGCACTTTTTTGCAGTCCACAGAAGAATTACATGTTGGGGATACTAGAGCCTGAAATAGTGGAAGCTGCTATTTTTTCTCCAAATTCTGTGACTGATTTGATTGGAATTCTTGCTTTTTCCATCAGATGCTTCAGATTCATATTCCGAATCAGACAGACTAAAAGCTTCCAAACTATCTTGAAGTTTTGAGCTGTACGACAGGTCTGTAACAGGTGGGTCAATTTCATAATCAGGCTTGGGTAATAGGGCTTCTACTTCCTTCATAATGCTTTGCCATTTTGTAGCCAGTGTACCTCTAAAATCATAGAAATGTAAAAAAAATGACTCAAAAATATATTAAGGTAAATACTAACCTATCTTAAAAAATATGATGAGGTGCTAAAAACATATGTGTACAATAATTGAATCAAGATTGTACTACATGGTACTGGCACAACACACTGACAGAAAAGGCTAGGCGAGTGGCCTGTGGTCTACGTCATTTACATGGCCACCATTTCTTATTGTGTTTGTAAATTTTATGAATAGTATTCTAGTCTAGGGTTAAAAAATCCTAAATATATTACACATTAAAAGCTTGGAACATAAATGAGGTCGGGAAAGGGGTTCAAATTTGATATCATTGCGTGACTTTTTTAAAAATATGGAACACATTTTTTTTCGTTTTTCAATCCAATGTGTATTTTTTAAGATATTGCCTGACTGTTTTTAGCAATGCAGCAACATAGAATCTAGATTACTTGGTACATTCGTAAATAACAAATATAAATTACGTAGTATAAATATTTGCAAATTTTATACATACCCAACTTTTTCTGCCAATTGTTGTATCAGTGTAGCTATAATGCTAATGCTTGGTTCTGTTTGTAAAATAATACAATGACCTACAGATAGAGCTGGTCCTAATATGCATCCAAATGCAAAAAGAAAAATATCATCGGATAAAATTCCTACAGCAGTTCCTATAAAAAAAGAAATGCTTATTGTATTAAAAAGTACTTCAGTTAGGTACCTCTAATATTTTCCTCTTTTGTATTTGCATAAGTTGAATAAAATCTTAAAGATTCAACCAGTAAGAATAAAGAATGTTTAGTATGTTTTGGTAAAATACCTCTTACAAGTACTTCTAATTGACATATTAATGTTAAATTTTTCTCAAGTGCATCTGCTAGTCTAAAAAAAATAATCTATTATAAACTAAATCAAATAATATTAAGTTCTACCGGTTAATAAGCACCAGGTTTTTGTTAAATTCCAAATTAAAAGTTAAGTAGGAATCCATAATTGCTTTGACATCCATTGTTAATGGACTAATAACTTTTACAGATATATCATCTACATTAATTTCAAAGGTTTTTCCATTTGAGACATGATCACCCTTATATGTTGCTATTGTGTTTAATTCCTGCAACCATGCCTAAAAACCTTACTTGTGAAAACTTTATAAATATATTATAGATATATACTTTAGCTAAGTTTGTATTATCCATTATTTTACCATAATCCATGGAAATAAAAAGCTCTGGTACAGATATGTTTTTATTTGTCACAGGTTTTTCTCGGGCCATTTTGTTAAACTTGGGCAACTAAAGTTCAGGGGTTACATGGCTTATCAGACAACACATTTTTATCTATTAGATTACAGGAAAAACGAATGTATAAAACTGGATGATCAAAGCTTATTAACCAGGTATATAAGAATGAAGAAAGCAGTTTAAAACTAATATTATTTATTTTAAACAAGCATATGATTCATGTGTAATCAGTATTACCTTGAATCATGTAAAACAAATGTACTTGCCTACAACATTTTTTAATCCGTGTTAAAAATATAAAAAAAGTAAATGTATAATTAAACAACTATTGTTATTTGTTTACAAAAATAAATTTTGTAGTTCTTGTTCGTTAAGTGTAGCTAAGCTATACGGTAGTTCAATAGGACCAAGCAACTAGGGTTGCCAGCATAGGCGTTTTGTAACAAAACGAGGATATTTAAAGCTTGCATTACAAGAGTGCAAGTTTTTGCGACAGGCGACATTTCGTTTAGGCTACTACAGAATGTACCATCGCGCCTTAGAATATAAAGTACCAGGAAGGAACGTTGAGCTATATACCGTATTTAAAAATTACCAGGGAATTCAACATATTGAACATCCAATTCTTGGAGGTTTGATCGAAGAAAATGGTGTTTGTAAAAGTGTTTTGAATATTTTGAACTGTTTTAAAGTATCCTATATAATAATTACTGGTAATAATCAAGTGTTTATAATAACGTTGTGCACATTAAGTAGTGTTGTATTGAATATTACAAGATTCAATTTAGGTTATGATTTTAATTCATAGGCGTAACGATCATTGTTCTGAAGGATATAACATTAAAAATGCCATAGTTTATATTTTTAACTTTATTGTATCAGGAAGTGCAAATATTTTTTGAATAAATGCCCGACTAGTTATATCGTAGTTTAAAAATATATCTATTCTAAATATTAAATCATTCAAAATGTGTATATTTTCATTATTATCTATTATTAACTGGAAACTTGTTTTCCGCCATATGCAACACCCATCCCGGACGCATATATAATTGACAAAAGCACCTTCCTGGTATTTTATATTCTAAGCATCGCACTCATAAAATACTGGCAGCAAAGTTTTGGCTGTGTGCATTTGGCTTGACGGCACATAATCAATTGCGTTAGGCTTAGACCATGAAATATCAGTGGCAGTTTCATAAAAGGCAGGTTTGATTTCCGGCTCATGCAACTTTTTTTCTGTTAAGTTACTGTAGTTTTGTTTATCTAATCTAATTCTGTTAGGTTACAATAGTTTTATTACTATACCGCAAATTTTAGATGAGGTCGGACATGGAGAACACGTAACAAATTATCCGATATCGGACACGGAGCTACTGCTTTCATATAAAAGTTAGAATTTTCAAAACTTTCGTCATGCCGCGCCTTACTGAAATGTAAAAGGCAATAATCAGCGCCCGTTTGAGAGATAGATCTAAATTGCTGTTGATTAGCTATTTTCTGTGCATAAATAAAAAATTACGCATTTGCTAGTTTAATATTTAAGATAAAATCTATATAATACACTTCAACCAAAACATTTGCTTTAAATAAACTTCAGAAATTTGTTTACACAGAATACAGTATTGAACATAACTTGCTTTATGGTGAACATTACGGCTAATACCTACCTTATATCAGCTTTAACAAGAGCAAAAAATAAATTTAGATGTTTGGGGTACTTCACATACGATTTATGGTGACATTCTGCTTACATACTGGCAACACTGCAATAAACCAAAATGTTGAACTTCTGCAAAATTGATACAAAGATATGTTTGCGTTGATCCAATAACGTTTTGGAGATCTGCTTTTCTTTTGATATTTATAATTAGCAAAACATACTTAAGTAACTAAGGCAATGTTTTCTTTAGCAAAATTTTGTAAATCTGCTTCGGTTCGATTTATTTTTAATCCTTATAAGCAAATATTAACTAAAGAGTCATCTTGGATTCTATTATCCAAACGAGAACAAGTTATGGACAATGCAACCCAAAGAACCAAATTAAAAAACTAACTGTGAGTTCATTGGAATTAATATAAAAAGTATAAAATCATAGTTTTAGTGTTCACGCCTATTTAGTGAATTTGGCAGCATATCGATACGATTAAAATCAGATGCTATTACACGGTATAAAAAAGCAATTGGATATTGGTTACTCACCAGTAGTGGGATGGTATTTGTTGCTGTGATTTTAGGTACTGTGTCTGCATATTTTATAATTTTAATAAGTGTCTGCATAGTATTAGAAGAAATTATTAAGAAAACAATAAAGTAATGTAATTGGATATTTAATAAAATTTTTTAAATGCTAAGGTGGTGTTACTCGTTTAACCGAATCAGGTTTATCAATGGTAACATGGAAATTACTAGGGGAAAAAATGCCAAGAACAGAAGACGAATGGGAATTAGAATTTAAAAAATATCAGCAATTTCCAGAGTTTCAAGTGTAAACTTATAATTTTCCATATGTTATTTATAATAAACATTTAATTCTAGTCAGAGACAAGGTATGTCATTAAATGAATTCAAATTTATTTGGTATATGGAGTACACACATAGAATGTGGGGGCGAGCTATTGGGGCTGTATTCTTTTTTCCAGCAACGTTTTTTTGGATGCAAGGTGCTTTTACAACTCCAATGAAAATTCGTGTTGTTTCATTTGGTAGCTTAATTTTAGCCCAGGTAAGTACATATTTTGGTCCTGTTTTTATTAGTAGCATTTATCTTAGGGATTATTAGGATGGTATATGGTAAAATCAGGTTTAGAAAAGAAAGAAGATGACAACACTGTAGTAAGAGTATCCCAATATCGTTTAGCAACACATTTAAGCTTAGCGTTTGTGTTGTATAGCTTATTCCTATGGTCTTCTTTAGATCACTTACTACCGGCAGAGACTTTATCAAATATAAATCGGAATACAATAATTAGTGCACGTAAATTTCGTATGTTTGCTCATACATGTAAAGGAATGGTTTTCTTTACTGCAGTTTCAGGTCTGTCCCTAACTGCATTTTGTTTCACTATTCTAGTGTAGTGGCTTTTAGGTGCACTTCTTGCTGGAATAGATGGTGGATTAGTTTATAACTCTTTTCCAAAAATGGCCAACAAATGGATTCCTGATGATATTATGGCACTTACACCTACTTTAAAAAATTTTACTGAGAATCCCACTACTGTGCAGTTTGATCACAGAATCCTTGGTATTACTACATTAACTTTGATATCAATATTATGGATGATGTCTAAACGGAGAACTTTACCACCTAGAGCTTATACTGCATCAAATGCTCTTGTTGCCATGGCTTGGATACAGGTTGAATCAGAATCTTTACCTGACTTTAAATAACTTTGCTCTTATAGGTAATATTAGGAATTTCAACTTTACTTATGTATGTACCAGTTCCATTAGCCGCAAGTCACCAAAGTGGCTCACTGATGCTTTTATCAATGGCTATTTGGCTTACACATGAATTAAAACGTTTGCCCAAAATATAGTATTTAAATTATCTAAATTACGAATATTATTATCCATTAATAACATGTTGCATTCTATTTTTTAACTTTAAATAAATGCTGTTTAAATAATCATGCAATTTATTGCCCAACACCCATTACAGGACTAAATGTAATTTATAGAAAGGTTACTTTAACCATTTAGTACCACATTAGCTTAACATGAAACGATCAACTCCAGAATATTACAACTTACTAAAAATGAAATAAAATAATCAAAAATATTTTGCCAATGCTTTTAAATCATATAATAAGCACGGATTAAGATTACACACATTTTTGTAAAGTTGCTTCACATAACAGTAATTTACAAAGGAGATTTGTATTGGCCTTAGGACATTAAAAAGTGTTGTAATTATGGGAGCAATTTAAGTTACGGTTTTTGGTATGTACATACTTTACATGGATCTTTATCAATTTCCGAACAATGATCTTTCAACATATGTTAGTATTATTTGGATAATGATAGAAATATTTGGTTTCTATAGAATATCTAATTTATTTTTTGAAACAGTTTACGGAATTTAAGTAAAAATATTCTAAAGAATGTAATTATTAAAAAATGTGAACATGCAAAAAATTAAAACAATATATAAACGAAAGTCTGTAATTTGTGTAAATTATTTAATTTCAATGTAAAGTGCACATTTATATTCCTTATCAAATAAAGTTCACATGGAAATAAGTTTATCTTTCTTTCCCCTATGTACCTGAACCACTAAATAGATTTTACTCATGATGGCACACATTAAATTATTATGTAATTTTAATTTTAAGATTTTTTATGTACAATATGAGAATAAATACAGGATACCAAAATTGAATGTAAAATAGCAATTGTATGGAAATAAAAACTGCACAAATCTCACGCCAACTTTTAGGTCTTTAAAACCTTGCAATAAATTCGTGGAACAAGATGCTTACTGTCGAAGAAATTTTTTGTATTTGCAACCACTATAATTGTTCATATGGAATCAGCAGAAACAATGGACCAAGTATCAACTACGTTAAAGTTGAGTTTTTAGAGCAATATGGAAACAACACAACAATAAGGCGTATAGTAAAGAAGTTTCAACGTACAGGCAATGTTCTAGTCCTAAGGAAAGCAAAACCTGGCGAAAGAGAAGTGTGGAATAATGAAAACCACGGCAGGCTCCTGTACGAAATCATGCCATCTCCAAAGAGGACCCTGAGAAAGACTGCTGTTAAAATTAAAATGAACTTAAATAGGAAAATTACACGCTTAATTTCTAAAGATATTAGTGCATTTTCCAGATTTCGACATTTCATAAGTTAAACATTGCGGATAAGCGGTTACGTCATAATTTTGTCGGCTACCTTGTTTAGGGGCCATCTTGGAAGCCATTTTCGTTAAGCGGCAAATTTTAAATTATATTCTAGTAAGGGGCCCTCGTACTATCTCATAAGACAGGTGTAGGACTCCGGAACTTATTCTAGTGTCTTCGCCCCCTTGGCGGGAAATTTGAAATTGTATTCTACACTACACGTGCTTTCAATCTTCCTTGTTCTCAGAAGCTGTAGCGCATTCACTCAAAGAAAATGGCTACCCCGATCTAACAGCTAACCTAAACAGGGAAAGGGTAACCGAAAAAGAAGAACCTAAATATACAGCGATAATACCATATATACAAGGTACCTCAGACAAAATACGAAGGATAGGCAGCAAATACAAGATACGCACTGCCTTCAAATCGACCAGAACGCTCAGGGGAACACTAACCAAAACCAAACCATACAATGAAGATCAGAATTCCAAGAATTGTGTATATAACCTACCATGCGAATGCGGCAGAGCATACATAGGAGAGAGCAGTAGACCACTCAAAGTGAGAACGTCCGCAAGGGCGAAATAGAAAGATCTAGAATCGCCGAACATGTCTGGAACGAAGACCACCACATCCAATGGGATAACATACAGATAGTGGCAAAGGACGAGAACACAACTCGTCAACAACTCAAAGAAGCCACATACATCGCACTAGCAGAAAATCCAATAAGCCAAGCTAGTGTAGAAATGAAACCCATATGGATTCCAATAATGCGCGAAGAGCTTAAGCGCAATACACCTGCGCAAGTTCTGAAATATATATATATATATATATATATATATATATATATATATATATATATATATATATATATATATATATATATATATTGGATTACTCCGTGGCTCAGTGGCAAAGGTGTTAGACTAGTAAGTGAAAGGTACCAGGTTCGAATCTAAGAGTAGTCAAGTGCTTGGGGAAAAATTATATATAACATATGAATTCGACTCAAGTGCGAAAACAGTCCTTCTCAGGACTAAGCCTGATGACGGGAGCAGAGTCCGCTTCCGAAACGTCGCGCTCAAAAAGCATAAACTGTGGAAATAGGCCGATCAACTCCACTAATAGGAAACCACAGTTACAAAACACTTATAATACAGAATTAGTTATTCTTTACTATAATTTAATTCTATAGTTGGTTTTATACGTTTCTCAGACTTTTATATTAATAGCAGGCTGATGTTTATATGTTTTAATTTTTCAACTTTCACAAAATTGTTTCAACATCTTTAACAATTTTAATAGATATTACTATTGACGAAGATAACTGTAAGTGTTACCGAAACGTTTAGATTGTATAATATAAAAATATACCACTAAAAAACCCAAAAAGATATTTTATTATGTATAATAATGGTGAAAGTTTACATTTTCACCTTTCATATACTTTACAGATATTTAGTCAAAATAAACATTTTTTTTCAATTTTGCGTTTATATTGGATTTGAAAAAAATAACCTAATATTGATTTGGACCATCTTTTAGAGTATTTTTACTACAAAAAATCATGTTTTTACAGTCACGTATGTTCATATATCAGCAATAAAAAAATGTTTTTTGGTCACCTTTTCCAACAAAAAACGGGCGTTAAGAAATTAAGGGATCTTTTTAGGACGTATTTATTACTCTAAAAAAAGTTGTTATATAACCCAGCATTGAAATATTTTGAAAAAGATCTATACACTTTTGCGTCAAATCTTTCGATATATGTACAGTAGAATCTCAATAATGTGAATAATGCGGTAAGGTGAACAAGTCCGTTAGATACTCTGTAACATGCGCTATATATTCGGTAATGTGAACAAGCATCTTAAACAATTTTTCAAGGAGATCTCGTACTATAACAGCACATTTTTGCCCGTCCAGGCAAGTTCAGTGTGTGAAGAGCGGTCAGCAAGCATTGTGTTCATTATTCATTTGCGTAACACGTATCGTATGTGTGGGGTCAGTATGAAACCATAGCAAAAGTGTTTGTTTTTGCATGAAAAGGCTCAGATTTTGAAAGAACATAGCAAAACTGTAAGAGTGACTACTTTATCCAAAAAAAATAGCCATAGTATAGAGTAGCAAACCTACTACCTGCGCCATGAAAAACAAGAAAAAAAAATAAATCGTGAAAGTGGTTCATCACTCAACGTGGAAGAAATGTGTCCATTACAGGTGATATGATTTAAAAAAACCATTACATTTACACAATAATACCAATTCTGTATTATACGTGTTTTATAAATGTGATTGTATATTGGTTGAATTGATCGGCCTATTTCCACAGTTTTTACTTTTATAGCACGATGTTTCAGAAGCGAACTCTTTTTCCGGCAACAGGAAAAAGGACTGTTTTCGTACCTGAGTTGAATTCACATGTTATGATTTTTTCCCAAGCACTTTACTACTCTCAGTTCGAACTTTAGTACCTTTCACTTACAAGTCTGACACCTTTACCGCTGAGCCACTCCAATATATATCTTTTAAAAATTATATACAGGGTGTTTCAGTTCAAGTCTGGTCGTCAAAGTGCTTCTATCTTTCAGTTAGTGAAAGAAATACATGTTTAAATGACTTCTAAATCAATAAAGTAAGGGTACGTTTTTGAACAAATTTTTATATCCAGCGGTTTGAATATTAATAACAAACATAGATAATAATAAGCTAACCAGTAGAAGTTTTGTAACGTGTAAATTGCTCTTTAGTTGAAATAGGCACGAAAATAACATTTAGGATCGGTATAGTATTGAATTTCTACGAAAAATACGGCTCTTTTAAACCCATACCAGATGTAATTGTTAAAACTCGTAAAATTGTAAAGTAAACTTAATGCGTAAATACCACCCTTTTGTCTAAGGATTGAACTCAAACAGGTAAACATTCTTGCAATAACAATGAATCATAGAGAACTAATAAAATAACTTATTGTAGCTAACGGCAGCGCGTAGTATAAAACAACCATAAATATGTATCTGTAATTTAGGAAAAATACTAGATGTGATCCATCCTTGTAATGAACCCCTTTCTATAACAAATCCAAACGTAAACATTGTCATAGGAACTGTTTTATTAGCTTAAATGATAAAAATAAATAACTAGATCGAATCCGTAATCCAAAGTATAAAAAGAAAGCAAATAAATAGATAACTAAACAAATAACTGGCTCTAATTTGTAATCAGAATAAATGAAAGTAATTAAATAATTTTCTTTTCGAGAATAAATAACAGCAAATCGCGTTTTCTAATTGTAAATACAAGTAGGAAGTTACTGTATAGATTTTTAACGGTTTGAATGTTGCTAATAAACAAATAATAATTTAAACAGTAGAAGTTTGTAACGTGTAAAAGGATCTTCAAAGAAAAAAAAAGGCGAGTGAATAATATTTAAGATTGCTATGGCATTGAACTTTTACCAAAAAAAATGGTTCCTCTAAATTTTCCATGCTGGATGATGAAACTCATAAAGTCATACTGACACAAATATAAAAATACAAAGGATGTGACTATGCAGGGCAGATCCGTATTAAATGGTAAGTTTTTGAACATTTTTTTTCTTTGTTTTCAAATTTGAAGGTTGATCCAACTTTTATTTTTGGTGCTATGCGTGATTTTAAGTTTAATTATAACATTGTGTTGCATATTGTCTTATAGCATATTTTTCCTTGCCAGCAAATTCAAAATTTAAGCTAACTTTTACCTTTGTTACTATTTTTGATCTTACTTGTAATTAATTAATCCTAAAAATAAACACTTAATGTCGGGAAAGCTAACAGGGACATTATCGTTATTTATTGTTACCCTCCAATTGAATAAAAAAGAAACTTAGAGGATGGAAACGTTTTAAGTTGTCACGGTTCGCAACAATAATAAAACAGATTTTATAAATAAATATTAATTTAAATAACAAAGAAATAACTGTAACTCGGGGAGCTAAATTAAAAATAATTGGAGCATTTGGTCGCAAATAAATAACAGCAAGTCCGGTGAGTGGTCCGGCGTCAGACATCGCGTAGGAAGAAATCTGGTTGAAACGTGATGCGATTGGAGGGTGTGTAAGCAGTGGCGGATTAAACGGTGGGCGGCCGCCCAGGACCCACAAGACCGAGGCGTGTATAAAAATATTTTCTTCATAAAATAATAGATACAGAAAAATAAAATAAGACAAATATGTTTATCGCATAATTAAAATAATTAAGTTTCTGTATACATTATCGCTTTGTTTACATTATGATTATAGAGTTAGGTCCGAATTCGGCGAATAAGATAATAATTTAACCTGTCCCAATCAACACTCTATATTTGCTGCGTACTCATCGACGTGCGATCTGAGAGACCGCTCTTATAAGCACGTTTTTAAAGAAAAAACAGAAATTTTTGGGAAATTTATTGCAAATGTGTAAAAGTATAGTATAGTAATACAAATTCTAAAAACAATCTGCAAATTTCTGTTGAAAATTCCATAATTCTAACATTAGTCCAACGCAAAATTTCCTTTAATATTTCATCGTAAAATAAAGCCTATACTTCTTATGGAGTTTGATAGACCGAACCGGCGCAATCATTCGGTTGATAAAGAATAAGAAAACACAAAACGTAAACGTAAATAAAAAATACTTTAAATTACAATCGTTTTATTATTTTTTCATTATATAGGTCCCCTTAAATTGGTATAAAATATAATACCCATTTTGATTTTACCGCCCAGGGCCCCCAAGCAACTTAATCCGCCACTGTGTGTAAGTGAAAAATGTATATGCATATATGTACATTTAGATATTCATACAGTAAGTATACGCTATATTAATTATATCTTTCTTGACTCTGTCGATATTTCTACTTCTTACTCCCTTACATGTCGAGGCAGTAGACAAACAAGTATCCGGTAGTAGGACGATACCGTTAGTAGGGAATGGTACATCGTCCGGGACACTTGGCCAGTAACTGGTCTGCTCGCTATGGTATTACTCAATTACTCGGATCGACCTGGCTACAAAGGTCAAGGTCGAAACAGACAGGCCCCGTTGCTGGCGAATGTGGAAGGAATGAATGGCGAGTCGGTACGTGGAAAGTTAGAGGTATGCATGGTAAAGAATTTGAAATTGCGAATGTAATGTACGAAAGACACTTTGATATTCTATGTGTATCGGAGACAAAGCGCAAAGGAAAGGATGTGCAAATGGAGAATGGCAGTCTAGCACTATGGTCAGGAGTTGAGACTGAAGTGCAGGGCGCAAAAGGAGTTGGGGTGATCGTAACTCAAAGAGCGATAAGATGTGTTAAACAGTACGAATTGGTATCTCCCCAGGTAATATGGGTTGGAATGAAAGTGTAGTTTCGAAGAATTTTTCTTATTGCGTACTGTGCACCGGTGAATGGAGAAATACCAGGAGAGTGAGAACTTCTGGAATGAAGTAGATAACGTGTTGAACGTATGTAAGCCAAACGAAAGAGTGATGATAGTGGGGGATATGAACGGATGGGTGGGTGTACAGAGAGAACATACTGAACGCGTTCTAGGAAAGTTCAGAGACCCATAGGGTCAATGTGAATCGTGAACGCCTGTTGAACATCTGTGTGGAGAGAAGCCTGTTTGTATCCAATACGTGGTTTAAACATAAAAATGTGCATAGTATACATGGCAAAGAGGTGAATCTAAAAGTATGATAGACTTGATAGTGTATGATGAACGGCTTTGAAACCTAGTGAAAGACACAAAAGTAATGCGTGGATCGGACCAACTTTTTGGTTATATCAAAAGGTAAAGTGATTGCACATCCAAAGGTACTAATTACAAGACTAAAAGATGAAATATTTAGTTTAAAACCCTAAATAAGTAATTGTCGTTTTTTAAATATGGTATATCTTGACTTCAAATTTGTTTCAAATGTGTCAACTAATATTAAAAAGTATTTAGCATTGATTGATATTATCGTCCATGTTATTAACTTTAAATTACAAAAATTAGAGTTTTAAAACTTTATAGCAAATTCTAAAGACAAAGAAAAATAAAATTACAATAAATAGTCAAGCAAACCCCCGTTTTGAAACAAACAATATCCTAATCTATTATAAAAACCTCTTCTAATGTTAGCCAATTGTCTTTCGGTAATTAACCAGCATTCGTTTTCTACTGCCTCCCTCAAATAATTGATATCGGGGTGGCGCTTTTTATAAATATTGCTGCCAGATCGGGAGATCTGGCAGGTCAATTTTAGCACCACCTCTACCTATCTAATGATTTGGAAACGAATCATTTCAAAAATTTCTAACATCTAAACCAAATGTGCAGGAAAGCCGTCTTGTTGAAACCAGATCTCCTGATTTTCTCTTGCAATTTCTTCTAATGCAGGCCTAACTTTGGTTACTAATAATTCTAAATAAGTTCCTGAATTTAAATTCGATTTCAAACGGACCAATAATGTTATTCTCAAAAATCCCAGCACAGATATTAATTTTTTGAGGATACTGAGTTTGTGTACTAATATTCACTGGAAGAAAAATACACTCGTCTGCAAAATAAAAATGGACGATCAGCGTTAGGGTGCACCACTATTTCTTCACAGAATACACTCATGTGCTCCTCGTCAAAATTGAAAATCTCTTGATAACACTGCACCTTGTGGGGGTGATATTTGTGCTTCCTAAGTATGTTCCATATCCATGTTTTAGATAAACCTATTACAACAGCAATTAAGTTAAACTAATTGTCCGGTCCAAGTTTACCGTTGCCAAAACATGTTCATCAGTGTGATCAAGTAATTCTGTAGATTTCCTGCGATTAAATTATTTTTAATTTTAGTGGTTTAAGGATAAAAAATTTTATTTACCACCCCTAGATTTGACAGAAATATTTTCAGATCTTCCAAATTTCAGCACAGAATGGTGAATGGTAGGTACTTAAAGATGGTATAGGTCGCCCCGTACGCTAACACCACTGTAAAAGGTTTTTACAGTGAAAATTCTTTCTTCGTTGCAGTAATTATTCATTTTGAAGTTAATAACATGGACGGCAATATTAAACAACGCTAAATACTTTTTAAAATTATTGACACATTTGAAACAAATTGGAAATCAGGGCACATCATTTAAAAAACGCTAATCACTTATTTAGTAACTAAATATTTCATCTTATAGTCTTGTAATTACTACCTTTGGATGTGCAATCACTTTACCTTTGGACTGATACCATTAGTTTTTCTGTCAGTTGAATTAGCAAGCAGGAATCTGCAAAAATGTTCATACCAATGTTAAATCTCTATGTTCGGGGTTAGAGACCCGACAGACAGTATAGAAATATCTGGTGTATTATCACACTTATATGTTACAAAATCGGCATTCTTTAGAGAAAAGCTCCAATTACAACCACTCATAAAGGTGGTACTTCTTTTTATTGAACATACATAAATGAGCAAGTGTAAAATGCAAAAGTTGACCTTAATTCACCTTCATTTATTGAACATTTTAATTTGATACTATGTGAATGATAAGAGAGGCGAGGGTTTGAATATTATCTCGCAATTCACACTGCAGCCTTGAAATAGATGTAAAATGTTTATGGAATTACATTTAAAATATAAACAACAATATAAAATCATTAAAAATTTAATAATAATTTTTCATACATGCTTTTTTTAATATTCTTCCAATTATTTCCTGAGTAGGATATGACAATTCTAAATTACAACATGTGAATACCGGAGGCATAACAAATAGAAAAAGTTGTGCTTAACAATATAAACACAGACACACAGTGTGTATATATATAAAAATAGACTCAAATCAGTTGCTTATTTAACAAGTACTATGGTAAAAAAAATTTAACTACAAAGGCGAGTTCTGTTTTATTGTTAAGGAAATAATATTGCACATAAAATAATATCGTAACAATTTGAGTTCAAGTCTTTTTTTTTGTGCTACTTGATCACAGTTTCTCTAGAAGTTTAAATCTCGTTACAATCATGATTCAACACAATGTCTTATATTAACAAAATTTAACTAAGGAAATCATTAAATATTCATTAATCAAACAAAATTATTGCATTTTACTTATTGAACAAATTTACTTGATAAAAATTTGAATGTCCGACGTAAATGTTTTAAAATAAACAACATAAATTTTCATTAATTAGATTCACATCATCTTAAATCTTGTCCACTACAGAATTTCAATATAATTAAGTTATAAAAATTAACATTTTGAGTAGAGTAACAGGGTATCAAAAATCATTTTCATACATTCATATTTGGTCCAGTGGCAAGTCAGCACAAAATAAATAATATTGAAAAATCACAACTATATACATATATAAATAATGAATATAATTATTTAATAAATATTAGCTTGTTTAAATAAATGTAACCATTACATTATAAAATTAATAGAGAGAATTTTTAGGTACTAGAAATGAGTAAGTGTATATTGTGATGTTATAAACTAGTAATATTAAAAAAGCACTCTCTCTTTTACAGTTAAATTCACTATCATTTTTTCACCTGAAACTCTAGTAACAAACATTATAAAGGATGAAATTATGCTATCGCCATTTAACAATCTCTTTAATTTAACGTTTTTTCAGAGTTCAAGCTACATATTACAAATGAACAGTCTGATAAAAATTGACATTTTAATTAACCAAAATTTTGTTAAAAAAATGTATTTGTTAAAAGATATAAAATAATCAATACCTTGGTAACTTCATATTGTACTTATTTGTTGAAAGAGAAATTAACTAACACATTCTGATTTTGTCATTCTACATTTGCTTAAGAAAATAATGAAAAAAGGAAGTACAATCTCTTTCTTAAATTAATTAATTACTTAATAACATAATATAAAAAATTTATGAAATTTGCATCAGAGTAACCAAAAATTTTTTAGCCATTTTGTTAATGATAATTAGCATTCTGGAGATTAATTAAATCTAATATTACATATATAATATCATTAAGTATTCCACTAAAAATATCAAGCATTACCTTTAATTTTCCAGATTATTTTAATATTTAATTATAAATGACTAAATATTCTGGTAGTTGTCTGATACAAATAGCTAATAATAATAACAACAATAATTGCAATGATAAATAACAGAAAATTAATTGAGCGTATGAATTAGACATAATGAACTACAATACTTAGATTAGCAAAAAATTAAATAGGTAAATTAATGCATGGTCACAATAACTATGAATTAAGTGTTAACACTTTAATTAAAGAGAGTATTCAATTATGAATTTCCTCAAATTGCAAACAGATTTTGGAAAATGTGAACCCACCTTCTTTAAAAAAAGGTTGCATATTATATAAAATCATAAATAATATAATTTGATAATGATATAAAATTATATGGTAGAAATAAATCAGTCAATTGTAAATTTGTTCCCAGTCCTTAAAATAATGGCACAAAATCAAACAATCAAAATCAGTTTTTACTAAAGAAAACTGATTTGCAAATGCAATCTTAGTTACATTAGATTTAAAAACATTATTATATTATTAACATGTGCATTTGATAACACAATTAACATAAAATATCAAAACTTTTAACAGCACTTCTATAGCAATTAAAAAACCACATTTTAAGACAGTGTGACAATATTAACTAGGACTAAATAAAAAATTTTTAGTTGACGAGACTGAGAACGAGATAAATAGAATATGAACCTAAGCAATCTGTTCAAAATTTTAAATATGTCATTGTACATAGTAAAAATAATTCACACTTCGTGAGCTTGGTCAACAAAATCCAACTCTACTCTAGTTTGGTAAAATAACTTTAACAATTTTTTTTGATATGACATTATATTATTGAATGTTTCTGTACCTGCACAACCTTCACTACAGGATGAACATTGCCGCTACCAACATTGTATTGTAAGCGTTTCTATGGAAAAAAGAATCAATAAATAAAAGTCATTATTAATCTTACCCTGTTTGTCAACTAATATCTGTGACCTTTTGTTACTGTCAGTAAATTATCTTTCATTAAAAACATTATTGATTTTACAAAAATACTAGATCAATAGGAAATAAACAATCATTATTAACTTAATTTTGTGGATTAACAAATGAAGTTACTTACCCAAAATTCTTATTTTAAACAGTCTCATGAAGCTAAAGTTGAGGTAGGTGACATATCTACGTTAATAATAACTTGAACTACATAACCGAGTTGAATTTTTGCTTCTTCAACATGTAATTTGTCACCTAATAATTTTCCCCCAAAAAACCATCGTTGTCTTGATGATTCTATTCCTTCCTGGCTCTACAATATATAAAGAGTGCTCTCGTAGCAAACAATAATTTAAATATTTACATTATGAACAGGATAATTTAAATATATATTTTCATTCATATACACCACCTACCTGTAACTTTTTTTTACAAGTACTAATAGTATCAGTTGTATACACTGGTAACTTAACATCAGTACAAGTGTGAGAAAGTCTTAATTTAAGAACAGTTTCTGTTCCCCCATCAATAGGTTCAGAACATTCTGCAGGAGAGTCACGACCACTATCTTCTTTCACTATGTTAATAGGATACGATAAACAATAAATAGGAACTTGATAGCGTGTTCCTAATTCATCATAACACTCTGTCAAATAACCGTTTGGCACCGATACACTGGCCCCATCTAATATTGCTTGTGCTAACTCATAATCTTTAGCTTCTGCTGCAATTGCAGCAGCACGTAATGCATCCCATATTTCCTTACGTCCATCAAAAGCTGGTGCTGTGTCCCAAAATTCATCACGTTTACTTCTTAACTGTCCCTCTGTTAATGGTACATCTGATTTCCATCGAATTGTTTCGTGACACAAAGGATGATTTTTTCTAGCACTCCCTATTTATTCAGAGGTTTTATTTGAAAATATAACTAAGCAGCTTTTTTAAATTCTTACCTGTATTCGCTCTGGTAACTGACCCTGACAAATCGTCTATTGCACCACTTCTAGCACGAGTTATACCTATACAACCACCCATTCTGCAAAGTTTGAATTTTGGGACATTGCACGTCCACTGTCATTAACATTTCACAGAAACGTTCCATTTTTTATCCATTATTTTTAACTAAAATTCTTCTCACAATGACAAAATTGACAAATTGTCACTGAAACTGACTGAAACTGCCATAAAAAATTTCAATGTTACCAACTTATTACTAGCAAAATTGTAATTTGTAAATTAAACTATACTCCGTTCACAATATTTCTTCCTCCATAGCCATAGAAAAACTTCTTTGCAATACTACAATAATATACCTTAATAATACTATATTATATTATTAGGAGCAAAAATTTGACTGCCGAACGTAATAAGACCAGTCAACGTAACCGAAGTGTATAAAGCCATGTTTGCTCCGAATAATATAATACCTTTTTTCAAACACTGTAACAAAATAAAACTGGAAATTAGAAAACAACAATTTAGTAAGAAATTGAAAGACTAAGATCGAGTTAAATCGTAATACCTAATAAAATTACGATATAAACAAGAACAAAATTAAATTAAAAAAAACTCTAAAAGTGTCATCATTTGTGTAAGTTTTCAAATAATTCCAAAAATTAACTGAAGGAGCAAAAGCGTCATTCAAAAGTTTGTACCATCCAAACCGAGTGGCGTCTATTAGGAGTCC
The DNA here is from genome assembly GCA_036346205.1 of Vesta saturnalis. Classification (NCBI taxonomy): domain Eukaryota; kingdom Metazoa; phylum Arthropoda; class Insecta; order Coleoptera; family Lampyridae; genus Vesta; species Vesta saturnalis. Next base: position 143,005 of record JARFJB010000168.1, read on the forward strand.
TACCAAAAGTTTTTGAAATGGTGTGTAGAAGAAAAAGTAACCGTGTATACCAAAAAAGTTTTACTCGCCTATTTATCGGAACTAGCTAAAATGTGAAAATCTCCTCGTTATTGTCGCATTATTTCATGATAAAAGCATTGTTAAACCTCAAGAAAAATGTTATGTCACGAAATATTTTAAGCTGCCTGCGTTCCCAAAAAATGCAAAGGGAAGGTTACATACCCAAGAAAGCAGATGGTTTTAATCAAAGAACAATTCGATAAGTTCATGTTTGATGCTCCAGATGAAAAGTATCTGGGGACAAAGGTAAAGATTGCCATGCTTTTTATTATATATATATATATATATATATATATATATATATATATATATATATATATATATATATATATATATATATATACAGTGTGTCCGAGATTCAGCATGTATGTATTGCTATATTCGTTAATATTGAAGATAGAATGTCGGTTAAATGGGAAAGTTTTAGATAATTTTATGGCTATCATTATGGTAAAGTCAGATTTGAAGTAATTTTTTGTTTTGAAATAATTGAAGAAAACGAAAATTGTGCATTTTCTACTACCCCCTGTAGCTCTTTCATTTGAAGTCTGACAACATTTTGATTATGACACTTTTAAAAGACAATTTTAAAAAAAGTACCAAAATTTATCTACAGTCATTTGTTTTGAAATACATACACTAACAATTGTTTTTCATATGGACGCCATCTTGGATTTTAACATTATCGAATAGTATTTTTATCACCTTTTCAGCGATGTATCACATGATACGAGAATTTACTTCAACTATCAAAATTTAAAAATATAAAATTGAAATAGTAGGCCTTGAGAAGGCATGGATTAAAAAATGAAAAATTTATACAATTAGATTCCTAATTATTGTAATTTCTAATAACTAAAATAAAAACAAAACCGATAATAGTAACTATCATAAAACATGCTCGATATGTCCCCCTCTACACTCCACACATTTTCTACATTTTCATATCATGTAATACATTGTGGAAGAGGTGTTAAAATCCACTATTCGATAATGTAAAAATCCAAATAGCGTCCAAAAACAAAAGTTAGAAATGCATTAAATTTTGTAAGTAAAAACAGATAAATTAGCAAGGGTTTATAGTTGGAAGTAAATTCTCGTATCATGTGATACATCGCTGAAAAGGTGATAAAAAATACTTTTCGATAATGTAAAAATCCAAGATGGCGTCCATATGAAAAACAATAGTTAGTGAATGTATTTCAAAAACAAATGACTGTAGATAAATTTTGGTACTTTTTTTAAAATTGTCTTTTAAAAGTGTCATAATAATGTACAAATCAAAATGTTGTCAGACTTCAAATAAAAGAGCTACAGGGGGTAATAGAAAATGCACAATTTTTGTTTTCTTCAATTATTTCAAAAACAAAAAAAGTTACTACAAATCTGACTTTACTATGATGATAGCCTTAAAATTCTCTAAAACTTTCCCCATTTAACCGACATTCTATCTTCAATATTAACGAATATAGCGATACATGCATGCTGAATCTCGGACACACTACATATATATATATATATATATATATATATATATATATATATATATATATATATATATATATATATACCGGTCTAAATCAAATATGGAACACACCTGCACCATTTGAACAGGTCGTTAGATTTTGTTCAAGTTTTGATGGGTTATATTACAGCCATTTTGAGATAAAAAAACAATATGACCGACATCCGGTCCACCGGAAATGACACAAAAGCTGAAAATTTAAATGGAACAACCTGTATATTTTTACTTACATGTTTGGATTCTACGGCTTCAAATACATACAGTCATTTTACTTTGGCGGAGTCGGCTTCAGGAGCATGTTGTGTTAATAAAAATTAGAAAATTAAAAATTACTGCTTTATTTAGGAACTAAGAAAGAGATATTTAATATACAGTGTGACCCATGTATGTTTCTATTGGGAACAGTGAGTTTTAGTTAAAAAACTGTAATTTTAAAACTTGATCGTTAACAAACTTCATAAAAATTAATTATTAGGAAAAATAATATTGTGGGAGTATTTGTACGTCAATTATCTGTAATTAATAATATTTAAAAAAATAAAATTTAAATGGGGCCTGAGTTGACATTTGACAGATGAACTATATGTATTTGAAGCCCTAGAATCCAAACATGCAAAAATATACAGGGTGTTCCATTTAAATTTTCAGCTTTTGCGTCATTTCCGGTGACTACAGAAATGGTTCTTTAATGAACGAACAGAAGTTCAATAGAATAATCAATAACTGTATTTATTTAAAATTTACTTTTAAAGTACATACAGTAAGCGATTAACTCAAGTGGGGCTCTTCCATCTGAGCTATCGAGGAGGCAAGTCATAATCGTTTCAAACTTAAATTGTACCTACTTCCCTAGTTACGGTATATTATAATTTTCATACACAATGAAGGTTCACACTCAATTTTGTGTCATATGAGCCTACACCTCGCTATATTATTTGCGTATAGTAAATAAAAATTTACAATCAGTCACGTATTGTCATGTGCGAAACCTTAGCGAATTGTGGGCTCACATGACATATATAAAAGTTGACTGTGGTCCTTCATTGTGTATAAAATTTACAATACATCGTAACTACGGAAGTACATACAGTTTAAGTTTGAATGATTGTGACTTGTCTCCTTGATAGCTCAGTTGGAAGAGCCCCACTGGAGCAAAGTGGAAGTCGTGGGTTCAAGTCGAGTTAATCTTTTACTGCATGTACTTTAAAAGTTAATTTTAAATAAATACAGTTAATGATTATTATATATATATATATATATATATATACAAGGTGATTCACCACCTTTTACGGGCGCCCTCTGAGCTCATTCTACAGGTCAAAAGAAAGAAACGCTTTGTAACAGAGCTACGGCAGTTTCTCTGGGTTAATGAAGATTTCCTGAAATTCATAAATTTCGTAAATTAAGGGACGAATTCAATTGTTAATTATACTTTTGAGCTGCAAAATCGAATAAAACAGGTCCTAGGACTTTATCTCTCTCAGTTTTTATGATATGTATGTGTATTGCCTATTTAACAAAGTTACTGTACGTGAAACGTAAAAATATGTTCTGTGTTATAAGTGCTTTGTAACTGTGGTTTCCAATTAGTGGAGTTGATCGGCCTATTTCCACACTTTATGCTTTTTGAGCGCGACGTTTCGGAAGCGGACTCTGCTTCCGTCATCAGGCTTAGTCCTGAGAAGGACTGTTTTCGCACTTGAGTCGAATTCATATGTTATATATCATTTTTTCCAAAGCACTTGTCTACTCTCAGATTCCAACTTGGTACCTCTCACTTACTAGTCTGACACCTTTACCACTGAGCCACTGAGTAATCCAATATATATATTTTTAGAACTTATATATATATATATATATATATATATATATATATATATTAAACTTTTTCGTGGTTGCGCATGTTGCGCAGTAACTTCTTGCGTAGGTGTATTGCGCTTAAGCTCTTCGCGCATTATTGGAATCCATATGGGTTTCATTTCTACACTAGCTTGGGTTATTCGATTTTCTGCAAGTGCGATGTATGTGGCTTCTTTGAGTTTTCGACACTATCTGTGTGTTATCCCATTGGATGCGGTGGTCTTCGTTCCAGACATGATCGGCGATTCTGTTTCGCCCTTGCGGACGTTGTTCTTATGTTGCTGCGTTCTCACTTTGAGTGGTCTACTGCTCTCTCCTATGTATGCTCTGCCGCATTCGCATGGTAGGTTATATACACAATTCATGGAATTCTGATCTTCATTGTATGGTTTGGTTTTGGTTCGTATTCCCCTGAGCGTTCTGGTCGATTTGAAGGCAGTGCGTATCTTGTATTTGCTACCTATCCTTCGTATTTTGTCTGAGGTACCTTGTATATATGGTATTATCGCTGTATATTTAGGTTCTTCTTTTTCGGTTACCCTTTCCCTGTTTAGGTTAGGTGTTAGATCGGGGTAGCCATTTTCTTTGAGTGTTCTAGCAATATTTTCTTTTTCTTTGTTCAGGTCCTCTTGTTTTGAGCTTATCGTTTTTGCTCTATCGTACAAGCATTTTGCCACACCTAACTTCACGTTTTTGTGATGATTGGAGTTGTAGTGTAGGTACCTCCCCGTGTGGGTAGGTTTCCTGTATACACTTGTCGTGAAAGTGTTGTCATTCCTGTGTACAAGTACATCCAGGAATGGCAGTTTTTGTTTCGACTCCAATTCCATTGTGAATTGTATGGAGGGTACGCGGCTATTTAGATGATCTAGGAATTCATCTAGCTTATGCTTGTCGTGTTGCCAAACTCCGAAAGTATCGTCCACGTATCTAAGCCACATCCTTGGTTTCTCTGTGAATTCGGATATCGCTTGGTATTCAAAGTCTTCCATATATATATATATATATATATATATATATATATATATATATATATATATTATTGCTCACTATGGGTGATACTGGGGAACCCATCGCCATCCCAAACTCTTGTTGGTAGAATTTGTCTTCTACCTGGAAATATGGAGTTCTAATGCATATTATCAGAAGTTCCATTATTGTGTTTAACGAGAGTTGCGTGCGTTCGTCTAACGTTTCATCCTTTTCCAGCTTGTCTCTTATGATAGTTAGTGCCTTATCGGTAGGCACATTTGTGAATAGACTCACAATGTCGAAGCTTACCAGTATTTCTTCGTGGCTTGGTTGGAAGTTTCTGATGGTTTCCACGAAGTGCTGCGTATTCTTGACCACAGACTCGGTTTTTCCCGATAAGGGTGTGATGATACCTGCTGCTAATGGGTGTCAAGGTGAATTTCTCGAGCTCACAATTGGTCTCAGTGGAATTCCCTGCTTATGAATCTTTGGTAGGCCGTACAGATGCGGAGGTTTGCTGTAGTGTAGGGTAAGTCTAGTTCTCTGGTAATCGAAGAACTCCCCCTTATGTTTTGCCAGCGTCAGGTATATCCGTCTTTCGATTGATGGTGTGGGGTCTTTTGGTATTTGTTTGTACTCGCCTCCGTCTAGTAGTTCTTGGATCTTACTGTTGTAAGTGTCCATGTCCATTACCACAGTTGCGTTTCCTTTGTCTGTCGGGAGAATTTTGATCGATGGGTCATTCTTAAGGGAAATGACCGCTCTCTTTTCTAGGTTAGAGAAGTTAGGTTTAGTTCGCCTAGATGAATCTAGGACTGATCTAACCTTACTTCTGTATTCTTCGGCTTCTTCAGTATCTAATTTCATAGCTGTTTCTTCGACTGCGGTTATTAAATCTACTTTCGAAATATACCTCGGTGTTATCGCACAGTTCAAGCCTTTGTCCAGAACCTGCATTTCGTTTTCGTTCAACTGTCGTTTAGAGATGTTTATAATAGTGTTTTTTCGATTGATGTTGGTTGGTTCTTTCTTTTCCTTCATTAGCTTTTCGAGTTTCTTCTGCTGAATTTCCTTGTGCATTGCCTTGGTCTTCGAATGTTTACTTCTGGTAGCCGCATTTATCCTATCAAAGTCTTGTTCATTCACTCGATTTCGAATGGTTTCTCTAATCTCGTTGGATTGGTGTTCAAGCTGGTACTTTCTGAAACGGTGATGTCTGATTAGCTCTTTGACTAACGCTTCGCTACCTCCCTTTGCCATTATTGATATTTTTCGGCTGCATATCGGAGTTTTGATGTTTAGCCCGGTGGTTATTACGTTGTTGTCACGGGCTCTGCAGAGGAAGGTTAGGTGATTCTCCTCTAGTGCTTGCTTGTTTACTGATGTTTCAATCTTTCTGAAAAGTTGTTTGACTTCGGGGCCGTACCGAGTTACTGATTCTATATTATAAGTGTTTTGTAACTGTGGTTTCCTATTAGTGGAGTTGATCGGCCTATTTCCACAGTTTATGCTTTTGACCGCGACGTTTCGGAAGCGGACTCTGCTTCCGTCATCAGACTTAGTCCCGAGAAGGACTGTTTTCGCACTTGAGTGGAATTCATGTATTATACATAATTTTTTCCCAAGCACTTGACTACTCTCAGATTCGAACCTTTACCACTGAGCCACTGAGTAATCCAACATATATTTTTTTAGAACTTATATATATTTTTTCGTGGTTGCGCAGAAGTTTATTCCGCATGTTGCGCAGTAACTTCTTGCGCAGATGTATTGCGCTTAAGCTCTTCGCGCATTATTGGAATCGATATGGGTTTCATTTCTACAATTAATAATAATAAAGTTAATAAAACAAGTGAACAATTATTTAAGAAGGCAAACGGAGATATCATAAAGTCAGATTAAATGTTCAAAATCGTTTTCCAGGTTCTGAATACACACATTATATCTCTTTAAGGGTTCAGTTCTACAAACTTTTAATAATGTCTCTCTGTTAATTGCTGCCACGGGAGCATACATTTTGTTATACCCCTTAGCCATATGTCCAATGGGTTATTCGTAAACAATACTTTTTAAACAACCCCACAAAAAGTCTAACGGAGTTAGATCACGTGACCGAACGGGCCACTTGACAACACCATCAGTACCAATTCATGTATGTGGAAATGTACGATGTAAATAATTTTGAATAATTGCAGCATTATGCGGTGGCGAGCCATCTTGTTGAAACCAAGGTAACTTAATTGAAACATTATTTAATAAATGAGGTAAAACATTTAAAAAAAAATCTAAATATCGCTGTCCGTTTAACGTGTCATGAAAAAGATGTGATCCTACCATGTACCGTTAATATCTATGACCTTTGCTGCACTTTTATGACATTCACCGTATATTATTATCATAGTGTACTTATCTAAACTCCAGCCACATTTGTTTTAGTTGAAAGAAATTAGTTAAAAATTAATTATCTACCTAATTGTTTTTTAACTTTCTTATTATTAATTGTCGGTGTATGGTTACATTTGAAATTGTTTTATTAGGAATAAAAGTGATACTTTTGTGATGAATCTGTAGGTTTGACCCAAGAACGAAGGGAGTACCGGAGAATACGGACAAATCACAAGAAGTGGCTTTTATTCCGAGTAAAACATACTTTTTTTTCAAACGTCGGTTAGTTATAAAGAATAAAGATTAAAATTTCACCATTAAAGCGCATTGTATTACTATCGCATGGCTGGTGTATGAAACAAAATACCTACGTGTTGCTATGGGTATATTCAACAGTGTACGTGTTGCTTGAAACTGTCATTTATTTTTTTTCCAGGTTAGTACTTAGATGTCTACTAACCTCTATATGACATGAAATTTGAAACATCCATCTGACAGATTATTGTTTTTGTTTTTACAATATTGCTTATTTTGTTATGAATGTAATAAAAAAGAGGTTGCATAGTTATCCTTAGAAATTATTATTAAAATCATTTTTACTTCAATTTCAGCTTTATAGGTTAGAAGGTCGTGTGCTGTCCCTGACCAGATATTTTTAATTATACTTATTATAGATTAAAATGACAGATTCAGGTTTTTGTTGTACACTCCTGAGGTTGCGGAAATTGCCACAAACGCTGTTAGTAAGATTTAAGACTCCGGACCTTGTTCTAGGGTCTTCGCCCTTTGTCTGGTCTTCTTCCTTATGGCGGGAAATTTGAAATAGTCTTCTAATAAGGGTCCTCTTCCTATCGCATAAGATCGCGGAACTTGTTCACGTGTCTTAGCCCTCTGTTATGGTCTCCTTGGTGGAAAATTTGAAAATTTGATGTTTGTCGGCCATGTTTGTAATTGGCGGGAGATTTGAAATTACATTCTAATAAGGGAATCATAATATCTCATAAGATGTGTATAGATCCCCTGAACTTGTACTATGGTCTTCACCCCTTGCTGAGTCTTCGACCCCTTGTTAGGCCCCTGACTGTTTGTGACGCCATCTACCGGTGAATTTCTATTCTAATAAGTGGGCGCTCATGCTATCTCATAAGATAAGTAAGGGACACCGGACTTGCTCAGGGGTCTTCGCCCCCAAAATTCTGCAGTCAACTTGATTTTAATTGAGTCATAATTAAATTTTGTAGGCTAAATTGTTCTGTCGACCATCTTAGAGGTCATTTTTGTTTTGGCAGGAAATTTGAAATTATATTCTAGTAAGGCGCCCTCATATTAACCCATAAGAGAGTTGCAAGACTCCGTAACTTGTTCTAGGGTCGTCACCCCTTCTCAAAGAAATTTGAAATTGTATTCTAATAAGAAGGCCCTAACGCTAACTTGCAAGACAAGTATAGGGCGCCGGAACTTGTTCTCGGACCTTCGCCCCTTGTCAAAAGACAGAAATTAATCAAATCAGACGAAGCATGCCAAACCAAATCAAACAATCTCGGGCAAATGAAACAAATCAATTATGAAATCTATCTCAAACAAATCACTCAAGATGAAATCAATCAATCAATGCACTTAGCCAAATCAGTCAAATCAATCAATCTCGATCAAATCAAACAAGAAGCTGTGCTAACAATTCTTTGTAACCTTCAGGTAACGATTCTCCCACTGTACATACCTAGCTCATATGAGCGACTGCTTACTTTGTAGATAAGGCTAACCGACACTCAGAGCTGGTACTCTCCCTAAACGTAAGGGCACCGGCGTGGGAAAACAGTCGATCATCCGCAAAACAATCTCAACCAATTCAATCTCAATCAATCAAATCATAACTTACAGCTGGCAAAAAGCAGTTTACAATTCAAAAATACTGGTCTGGCTTAACTTACAGCTTGTTAAAATCAACCACAATTCAAAAATACATGAGATAACCTCCGACATTGCGGGCAATATATGAACATCAGATTAGCTTGTAACACTATCGCAACGTATTTCATACAGTGCTAAAATACGTTTTAGTTAAACTAGTAAAAATACCTATACAATAACAGATCACTATATTAATATTACATACAAGGAATGTCGGAAGTACCTTTGACAAAAGGGCCCGGGGACAAATAAACACGCCGACTTTACATCGAATTTTGATAAGACACGTGTGATTTGACAACCATAATAATATCACCCAAATTAGAGTATAACACTATTGTTGAGTTTTGAATACAGTGATAAAAAATACGTTTTACAGTTAAACTAGTAAAAACGCCTATACAACAACAAATAGAACCAAATCAGTCCTCTAGCGATTAAATAACGTAAAGGAAATAAGTAGGACAACCCTGATTATCTAATTACGTGAAAGTTGGATTGTCTTTAAAAATAGAAATATAATTTTCACGTCCTTTGCGCGAGACAAAAATCCCTCTAATTAGTAACTTATTTCTCTAAAAGCAGACTTGTTTGCTCGCGACGCCGTATAGTGCTGTATTTTTAAACTAGCGAATGTTTTCTGTAATCGCCTCTCTCATCTCTACTGCCTCTCACGTATCCCTCGTCTCTGTCGTTTCCTTCGTTTCTCTTCGCTCCTGCTTCAGGTCTCTCACCTCTCTCTCTCGTCCCTCGCGGCTCGCTATCCCTCTCTCTCTATCGTCAGTCTCGCATTTCGTCTCTCTCCTCGCTTTCTTCTCCCTCGTTCCTCTCTTTTTAGGTTAGGTCAATACACGTACAATATTAGGTTAGAAAACACACAAACACACATGACTCATAATCAAATTGTGATGGTAGACACGTGGGTAAGGAGCGGGGCAGGGCAAAGTCAAATTATATTAATCATGAGTCATTCCTGTTTGCGTGGTTACGTGTGAGAGAGGTGAGAGAACTGAGAAGTGAGAGAGAGAGAGACGAGAGATACGAGAGAGACGTGAGAAACGAGAGCAACGAGAAAACGAGAGAAGCGAAAGAGATAGGAGAGACGAATGAACATCACTAGACGGCGTCACGAACAAACAAATCGGCTTTTAAAAATATACTACTAGGTAGAGCCGCAATCAACTTCCATTACAGAAAACTTGCACCAAACACCACAAACAGGCAGATCTGCTTTTAAACATAAGTGTAATCTAATTAGAGAGATTTTTGTCACGCGCAAAGACGTGAACATATTTTCATTTTCAAGGACAGTCCAACTTTCACGTAATTAGCTAATTAGGGTTTTTCCAAACACGTTAGATGTACTTGAATAGTGAAAGGTTGTTATTGTGGTTACATAACTTGGGGGAAATGTAGAAAATAATTGCTTTATATTATTATATTATATTATAGTACATAACATCCAAATTTTAAATGAAGGTCAACTTGTTTACCTTTACGTAATTAGGTAATTAATTAATGGGTCTTCCCGACACTATAGGTATAGTAGAATAGTGAAAGTTTATGGTTCGATCAATATTGGAAATGAAGGTCAACATGTTTGCCTTTACGTAATTAGGTGAATAACGGGTTTTTCCCTGCGCTATAGATGTAATCGAATAGTGAAGGGACCTTGAAAATGTAATTACGGTGTCAACCTTGTTTACATGACTGGCTCTTCCTGTTTAAAACCGGTCTGCGTAAAAACCCCACGGAATTTGATTATGCCTAACGATTACTGGGGTCTGCACACATTTACGGCTAGGTGGTGCCACGATCAGTCTCTATTACAGAAAACATTAATTAGCTTTAAAAATACACCATTAGATGGCGTCACAAACAATCAGGGCCCTGGCCATTGGGGCGAAGACTCAGCAAGGGGTGAAGACTATAGTACAAGTTCAGGGGATCTATACCCATTTTATGAGATATTATGATTCCCTTATCAGAATGCAGTTTCAAATCTCCCCCCAATTACAAACATAGCCGACAAACACCGATACTATTTCAAATATCACACCAGGGGAACAATAACAGAGGGCTAAGACACGTGAACAAGTTCCGGTGTCTTATGCATGAGGACCCTTATTAAAATACTATTTCAAATTTCCCGCCAAGGAGACCAAGACCAGACAAGGGGCGCAGACCCTAGAACAATAGAACAAGCTCCAGAGTCTTAAACCTCTCTTATGAGATAGCATGAGGACCCCACTTACTAGAATACAATTTCAAATTCCCCGACAAAACCAGTTAGCCTAAACAAAATGACGGCGAAATTTAATTATGACCTCAATTAAAAACACGGCCGCCAGAGAACTATAGCTGTCAAGGAGGCGAAGGCGATATTGAAGATTATTGGTTTTTACAAGACACATAATTCCAGAGCCGTCCAGGAATATTTATAGGCAAGGTTTCCAGCAAGATGGATTGGAACATATTTGAGAGTAAGATGGCCAGCGCGGTCCCCCGAAATAACACCTCTTGACTTTTTTCTCTGGAGATATGGCAAAAATTATATTTGCTGATACGATATTGAAAGTGACAATCAATTGTGGAACTTAGTTCTCGAAGTATTTGAAAGTATTGCGTCTCAAATGCTTCGCCATGTTTTGAATTCAACTGTAAGACGGTGTTATTTGTATTTGGAAAATAATGGAGAGCTTTTATAAGACTATTATAAGACTAATTTCTTACTTTAATTTGCACTAAAAACAAAAGGAATTAGTAGTTTTTCTTTGTACCGTCAATGTATTTGTTGATATTAACTTCTAATGTTAAGAAACTTTAGTGTGGTGTGTGTAATAATCATACGGGAAAGTTACTGCATCAACTTTTGAAAATGCAGGTCTGTATTTAAAGATTTCGTGATGATGGTCCATAAAAGGTTCAAAACGGGATGAGACCATCAAATGTGATACATTGCTCAATTTGTAATTAAAATACCTTTCAAAATCAGTTTTCAAAATATCAGGACCGTATTTAAAAAAAAATAAGTTGATGATCGCCATAAAAATAGGAAACGTCCGATTGAAAAACTGACTATGCCATTTTAAAGCCCATAAAAAGTTGCCATGAAGAAGTGTTTGTATTTTAGCTCTCACTGTCTCTGTCTCTCTCTTTCTATATATATATATATATATATATATATATATATATATATATCAGGGTGCGGCATTAGCGCGTCGAAGTACGATATATCCGGTATTAAAGGAGATATCAAAAAAAGTTATTTACAAAAATTATAGGCAACTTTAAACTTCACATTATAAAATTATTTTCGTATTTACAGGGTGTTACATATTACCAGGGTGAGCCAAAAATTTTTTTTTAAATGGGACACGTTCAATATAGGGTTTCATTACGTTACACAGGGTATTTCAAAAGTTATGGTTAATTGTACACGAAAATCATTCTCATTTCAACGTCCTGTATACCCTAGACAGAACAACCTAACAATAATTTCTTCCAGGCATAACTTTTTGACATTGATACAGTGTTACGAGAAAGTGCTATTTCTTTATTGTTGAATATAGAAAGAGCCAAAACTCTAACACATGATTTTGTCAATTTTTTCAAATGAACCACCTTGTATTTTATTTTAAAAGGTGAAAATACACTTTATGTTCTTTCATTTTTATTAAGCACCCCGTATAGCTAAAATAGTTCGGGGATAATATAACTAGTGTTATGATTATCATGGGTGATAGCTGGAGTTTTGCACTCGTTCAATTTTCTACATGTTTTAACGAGAGTTATCATCGATTATTAATCATAACACGTGTTATATTAGGTAAGAGAATATATGAACGTTAATAGAAATGATATTTTTTAAAGTTTACAATTTTAAACGACCTGTCACTTTGATAGTAAATATTACAGTTGCAAGATAATCAATACAATTATTTATTTCTTTGAAACCTTTTATCGTTTTGTTAGTAAACTATTTTATTCATTAAAATCATGTGGCAGTCAACATGCGGTTATAAAATTATCACCGATTTGATAGCCTATTCTGCGATTTTGTTTTTGTATTTTAACCAATGAAAGTCATCACAAAAGGACCCCACAATTTTAATGGGCACTTAACTCCGAAATGTACAAACAATTCTTGGAAGAAGATTTACCATTATTGCCTGACGATGTTCTCTTAATTGTACGTCGAAACATGCGGTATTTGCAAGATGGGTGTCCTGCACACTGCGGACGTGTTGTAACGGAGTTTTTGCACAGAAAATTTCCCAACCGATGGATTGGTAGAAACGGACCTGTACACTTCCCGCCCACACCACCATATATCACACCTTTAGACTTTTATCTCTGGGGCCATATTAAGTCGTTAGTGTACGGGTGGAGTAAACCATGTTCAAAAGAAGAATTTATTGAACGAATTTTAGTTTATTTAGTTCATTATGTATTAAATGTAAGTAAAACATATTTGTTCTCAACATCTGTTAAAAAAGTCTCCATACTACATAGGTACTACAAATATTTATCATATCCATCTCTTTGAATATAAATATATTCAAAGATAAAGCCATACACTTTTATCACATTATACTGTGCTTTTATTAAGTGGTAGGACTACACAACCACCCATTACTTTATTGAATGGTAGAGTCCGGTTATCCCAATGACGTCACGAACAGATGCGCATAGGTATACCTTGTCTTATTGTACTATGATTAATACAATCTGTTTCAATATAGCGAAGTGAGCGCTCTTTTATTATAATACCCATAGATAGTATACATACTCAGAAACGAGAAAACGCATTATACATTTTACGATTTTACCATACACTTTCTTTTGGTTACTAAAACTATTTCATTCAAATCTATTTCAATTGTAGACTATTTTACTAAGATTATCAGGTAAGTATAAAACGTCTACACTTTATGTTAATTTTTATTTATTTCGGTACGGTAGTACCAGTCCCTGTCGTTCCACCCAAACATAGTTTTGATTGACAACGGCATTTCTCCTCATTGAAATATACCTAGATGACGTTGAGACGCAAAGAAATTAATCGATCACAGGAACCTTGAAAATACGTGAATGTGAAAGGGCACTTAGTTCTAAGAATTTTCGTAATATGAACATTTTTCGAAAAGCCAATAGCTTTCGAGATATTTTAATTTCAATATAACTTTTTTTAATGACAAATATTGTCAACTTTAAATTTGTCAATTTTAAATGATAGGCCCTTTAAGACATTTTCATAACAAAAAACCGCTGCCACATTATCTGTCATAATGCTTTCTCATATATGTAAATCAATAACTTCAAAGCTCACAATGCCTGAATTTGAGTCGGTTTTTAAACACGATAATTCCCCATTTTTGATCTGCCATTTTGAATTTTTTAATTTTAACAAATGATTTATTCTTAGCGATCTTAAAATCTCCCAATACCGGGCTTTTTAAAAAATCGGTTGATACATTAAAAAATGCACAATTTTGTACCCTAAAAAGGGCACGCCACTGGTTATTATATATTTTTTATTTTGAAATGATATAAAAAAGTATTAGTTTGTTTTTTTAATTATGTAACTGTTTAAAATTTGAAGCAATGAAATTTTGTAATCTTCTAATCCCCTAAAAATCTTTCGCCACTAGTTGGATTTTGCTCATTAACGAAGTTGACCTAGATTTTATGGCAAAGAATTTTTGTACCTAATTTCATATATCTTTCAAAAGATATTCCGCACACACACACACAAACAGACACACAGACGCTAAATTTTTTGTTCTAAAAACTTGTTTTTTATCGATAGCTTCAATGTTTCAAAAGATATCGCGCACACTCACAGACAGACACACAATCAGACGCGAGATTTTCTTTCCTAAAAATGTGTTTTTCATATTGATTGACAAAACGTCGAGAAATGTAAAAAAAAAGTGTTAGAAAATTTAACCCGATTACATAAATTTCTCTTTATACGTACGTATATGAGAAAGCAAAAGTATTAGTTTGGTTTTTTATTTTATAACTTCTTAAAATTTGAAGCAATAAATTTTTTAATTTTCTGAGCCCCTAAAATGCCCTGCCACTGGTTGGATTTTGCTCATTAGCGAACTTGACCTAGATTTTATGCCAACGAATTTTTGTACCAAATTTCATATCGATAGCTTTAATGGTTCAAAAGACAGCGCGCGCACGCACTCGCATACACATACACACACACACACACACCCACACACACACACACACACACACACACACACACAGACGAAATTTTTTTCTAAAAATGTGTTTGGTGTTGTTTAGGCCATAACACGCCGAGAAATGAAAAAAAACTGTTTTTTAACACAATAATCCCCCATTTTTGATCCGCCATTTTTATTTTTGTAATTTTTACAAATCAATCTTAAAAAAATCTCAACACCCGACTCTAAAAAAGATTGGTTGATAAATTAAATAAACACGATAATTCCCCATTTTTGATCCGCCATTTTGATTTTTTTAATTTTGAGAAATGATTAATACTATGCGATCTTAAAAACTCCCAATACCCGACTTTCAAAAAAATCGGCTTATAAATTAAAAAATGCACAATTCTGTGCCATAAAAGCGGTGCGCCACTGGTTATTATATATTTCTTTATTTTGAAATTATATAAAAATATGTGTAAATACATAACTTCAAAGCCCACAATACGTGAATTTGAGTCATATCGGTTTTTAAACACAGTAATCCCCCATTATCAGTCATTTTGAATTAAAAAAAAAATATATTTTTTATTTAGAAATTATATAAAAATATGTGTAAGTACATAACTACAAAGCCCACAGTACCTGAATTTGAGCCATATCGGTTATAAAGCACAATAATCCCCCATTATTGATCCGCTATTTTGTTTTTTTTAATTTTGACAAATTTATGTATTCTTAGTCTTACTCTTAAAAATCCACAATACCCGTCTTTCAAAAAAATCGGTTGATAAATTAAAACATGCACCACAAAAACGGTGCGCCACTGGTTATTATGTATTTTTTTATTTTGAAATTATATAAAAAAGTATTAGTTTGTTATTTTAATTATGTAACTTTTTAAAATTTGAAGCAATGAATTTTTTTAGATTTCTGATCCCCTAAAAATGCCCCGTACTGGTTGGATTTTCCTCATTACGAACTTGACCTAGATTTTATGGCAAAGAATGTTTGTACCAAATTCCATATCGATTGCTTTAATGGTTCAAAAGATATCCCGTACACACCCACACAGACACAGACTAAATTTTTTTTTCTAAAAATGCCTTTTTTGTCGATAGCTTTAATGCTTCAAAGATATCGCGCACACTCACACACAGACACGAAATTGTTTTTTCTAATATGTTTTTCGTTTTGTTTAGGCCACAAAACCTTGAGATATGTAAAAAAAGGTGTTTGAAAATTAAAACCGATTACATAGCTTTCTCTTTATACGTACGTATATGAGAAAGCAATAGTAATTTTAATAAAACATCAAAGAAAATATTATTTTGAGCATCTTTTCAAATGTAATGTACAATTAATAATAATAAAGTTAACAAAACAATTAAATAGGTAGATAATTACTTTTGAACTAATTTCTTTCAACTAAAACAAATGTGGCTGGACCTGTTGTTTCGAAACAAAACATTTTGACATTTATGTTTATTGTTTATTGTAAAAATGTATGTGGTGAGTTTATGTTTTGTATTTGACTAAATCTGATACTTTATATTCGTTTATTATGTTAATCCATTAAAATGTTATTCACACTAATGAAGATAAGTACAATATGATAATAATGTACAGTGAATGTCATAAAATGCAGCAGAGGCCACAGATATTTACGAAGCGCGTTTTCCAGGAAGAATCAAACCAATCCCCAAAACTTTTATAAGTTTAAGTAAAAACTTGAAAAGCTACTGTAGCCTCAAAAGGCCAAAATGTATCCGAAGGAAAAATGTAAGAACTGATGAAAACACAGCTTTGATACTACAAACGGTCTATAATAATCCCCGTACTTCCTTGTGATAGCTAGATACTATGTAATATTTTTAAACCTTCTTGCAAAGAGAATGTTAAAACAAAATAAATATTTCCCTTACACACTACGTCTAGTTCATCATTTAAAACCAGGTAATCATCAACGGAGAATGGATTTTTTATCCCAATTTACTGTTATATTAGAGGACAGTCTGTTAAATAGAATTATATGGAGCGACCAAATCAGTTTTCACAATAATGGTGTATTATCCAAACATAACTATTGCTACCTACTGGTCAGAGGAAAATCCTGGACGGTTGATACAAACACGAAACCAAACCATCTTTGGAGTGAATGTTTGATATGGGGTTGTCAATGGGTACATGATAGGACCACATCTTTTTCATGGCACGTTAAACGGACAGCGACGTTTAGATTTTTTAGAAAATGTTTTGCCTCATTTATTAAATAATGTTCCAATTGAGTTACCTAATATTTGGTTTCAACAAGATGGCGCGCCACCGCATAATGCGGAAGTTATTAAAAATTATTTACATCGTACATTTCCAGAAAGATAATATTGTCAGGTGGCCAGCTCAGTCACCTGATCTAACTCCATTAGACTTTTTGTTGGGTTATTTGAAAAATACTGTTTACGAGAAACCATTGAAGATATGGCTAACCTTTATAATAACATTTATGCTTCCGTGGCAGCGATTAACAGAAAGACGTTATTACAAGTTTCTAGAACTGAACTCTTAAAGAGATATAGTATGTGTGTTCAGAAGCATGGAAACAATTTTGAACATTTAATCTGACCTTTTAGATGAAATATCCGTTTGCCTTCTTAAATAATTGTTCACTTGTTTGTGTTATGTAAAATAAAAATTAATATTATCCACCTCATTGTTTTATTTATTAACTTTATTATTATTAGTTGTAGATGTATGGTTACATTTGGAAAAATGCTCAAAATAATATTTTCTTTAATTTTTTTATCAGAATGTACAGGGTATCCCATTAAAAATAAAACAATAATGTAATTTTCGGTCAAACCGAGAGTTTAAATACACTTGTTTTATTACTATCTAATCAGATTATTTTAGTATGAAAATCTCTTATAAGGGACCTATCGTCTAAAATTTGATTTCAAAAAGTTGTGACAACATTTATCTCAAAAACTATTGACTTTTCGAAAAACGTTCATATCATCAAAATTCTTATTTCAAGGTTCCTAGGATCGATTAATTTCTTTGCATCTCAACGCCATCTATACCCAACGAGGAAAAAGGCCGTTGTCACTCAAAACTACAGTCGTTTATACATTGTAATGAATTCCTTTTAAAGAAATCGAGTATCTCTTTCAGTCGTCGATAAAATGGGGCCGGCAGTTTAAGAGGGACACACTGTATATGATTAAAAGGTAAAACTGGCAGTATACAATAAATAAACAATACTTTAACCTTCAACTTTATATAAGTATACTTTTTTGTTTTAAACATTAAACGTTAAACATAAGAGTCTGGCATAACTTCTTTTAGTTTCACAATTATTTTCACACAACTGTATTATGACTGAAATTAAGTAAGCACCGCCAAATACCAACTGTAAGGAATCTATTACGGTAATACTTTATTGTTTATACATTACTACACTCTAAAAATTGTGCAAAATGTACTACCTACGCATATTGCAACAAAAACGAATAATTTTTTATAACAACAAATTGTAACATATATACAGGGTGGCCAACTAAGAATGCGAGGTACTGTATCTGGGAAACTATCCATCGTAGAGGCTTGCGCAAAAAAAGGTTATTACTAAAACGGCCAATACAAAAACCTGGAAAATACTTTCAAGTTTTTGAAATGGCCGCTAGGGGGCGTAACTGCAATCTTGAATCTAAAAAAGTGATGTTTTTGTGAATTCTGCTATATTAACCTAATAAAAAAATAACTGATATTTGAAGTCGAGGATAATCTGAACTTTTTTTTGTTTGGCAGTTTTTGACGTATCTATAAAAATAAAGAGGTGGGGGGTATTCAAAGGTTTCCTTAAATCACCCCCCGTATCTTCGAAACGGTTAATCCGATTTTAACAAACTTGGGCGCGTTGAAAAGAGCTTTTCTTGGGCTACAAATGTTAAAATAATTGAAGTTTTGTTAGTTTCACATGTCGTCGCTAGAGGGCTTTGTTCGACATTCCGACAGAAATGGTTAATTTTCGCAAAAAAATTAAATCCATTGGTATGACTTTTTGTCATGAACAGGTAGCTAAATGATGCCTAAACAAGCTCGCGGAAACCGCATCACGATATCTTGTTCCTAACCTAAAATATCGGCCAAAGAAAACTTTATACGAAAATCCCTTGAATTTTTACTTTTTTTAACTATATTTTTCTGGAATTGTTTCTATTATATAAGTTGTGGCTCTAAAAAAGACCGATTTAAAGAAGGAAGGTTTTTAATGCCCCCGTAAATGCTAGAAATGCTGACCATCACTCTGTGCATTGCTGAGACCTCTTATGGGTAGACACAACTGAAGCTTCAATTTCGGCTCTGAATAGGTTACCTAGAAATCGCGATTTTAAATGTTTGTAAATTTATTCACCAGAATAAAATCACGCTTTTTGAAATTACTAGAAATTTCGATTTTAAATGTTTGTAAATTTATACACCAGAATAGAATCACCCTTTTTGAAATTACTACGGGCAAGTAAGCAATGCTAAAAGTTATACGAAAGGCCTATTTTTTGTTTGTTTAAATGCATATTCACTATGGATATATACGAAAAATACAATTAATAGAAGCTGGCAATGGAAACAGATACCTAAACAAAACATACATAATCCTCAAATTGTCAATAGTTGTCAATACTTTCGCGTTACTTTGAGCAATTTTTGTGCTTTCAAAATGCGTTTTACGAATAATGAAGCTGTTGATATGCTTGCGGTTTATTTTGAATGTCTTCAGAATGCCGCAGTCGCTAAAAGAGTTTACGCGGCTCGATATCCAAATCGGCGTCCTTGCGATGTAAAAGTTTTTCCCCGATTAGTGGCGAGCTTACGAGCCAATGGTAGTTTTCGACCTACGTTTCAACGGCAAAGAATTGGAAGAACACAAGAAAATATTAACCGTGTACTGGGCTATATTGAAGGAAATCCTCATGTTAGCACAAGAGCATTATCCACTGAGTTGGGCATATCACGGACAAAGGTTCAAAATATTTTGAAGGGCCATAGGTAAGTTCTAATGGCCATCAAAATACATAGGTATTCGTTTAAACTTTTTTTAATTACTTTAAGAATGCACCCATATCATGTCGTTTTGCATCAAGCCTTGAAAGAGGAAGATTTTGATGGAAAATTAGACAATTACCATTGGATGTTAGGCATGATACGCGAAAACAAAGAATTTTTATTTCAAATTCTTTGGTCCGATGAAGCTACCTTCAGTAGTGACGGGAGAGTCAATCTGCACAATATGCATTATTGGGCTGCAGAAAATCCCCATTGGTTACGTGAAGTTCAGCGCCAAGGACGTTAGAGTTTAAATGTGTGGTGTGGCATACTGGGAGGCAGAATTATTGGGCTATATTTTTTCGAGCATTTCTTGACTTTTTGGCTAATCAATTACCGTTGTTGTTGGAAGATGTGCCTCTGGAAACAAGGCAAAAATTGTTTTTGCAGTTGGATGGTTGCCCAGCACATTTTACTATTAATGTGCGAGAGCATATTAATGCAGTATTTCAACAGCGGTGGATTGGAAGAGGAAGTTTCCATGGCCTCCGCGATCGCCAGACTTAACTTGCCTCGATTTTTATTTATGGGAGAACTTAAAGGACATCGTGTTTCGGACTCAACCTACTACTAGAGAAGATATGAAAATCCGGATTCGTAACGCTATACGTAACATACCGAGAGCCGA
This sequence comes from Vesta saturnalis, assembly GCA_036346205.1. Lineage (NCBI taxonomy): Eukaryota > Metazoa > Arthropoda > Insecta > Coleoptera > Lampyridae > Vesta > Vesta saturnalis. The sequence goes on from JARFJB010000168.1 coordinate 163,637, forward strand.
AATTGAAGCTGCAGTTTTGTCTAGTCATGAGAGGCTTCAGCAATCCATGGAGCGTGATGGTCAGCATTTCGAGCATTTACGGAGGCATTAAAAACCTTCCTCCTTTAAATCGGTCCTTTTTAGGGTCACAACTTACATAATAGGAACAATTCCAGAAAAATACAGTTAAAAAAAAATTTAGGGATTTTCGTGTAAAGTTTTCTTTGGCCGATATTTTAGGTTAGGAATAAGATATCAAGATGCGGTTTTCGCGAGCTTGTTTAGGCATCATTTAGCTACTTGTTCATGAAAAAAAGTCATACCAATGCATTTAATTTTTTTGCGAAAATTAACCGTTTCTGTCGGAATGTCGAACAAAGCCCTCCAGCGATGACATGTGAAACTAACAAAACTTCAAATATTATAACATTTGTAGCCCGAGAATATCTCATTTGAACGCGCCTAAGTTTGTTAAAATCGCCTTAGCCGTTTCGAAGATACAGGGGGTTATTTAAGGAAACCTTTGAATACCCCCACCACTTTATTTTTAGACATACGTCAAAAAGCGCCAAACAAAAAAAGTTCAGATTATCCTCGACTTCAAAGATCAGTTATTTTTTTATTAGGTTAATATAGCAGAATTCACAGAAACACCACTTTTTTAGATTAAAGATTGCAATTACGTCCCCTAGCGATCATTTCAGAAACTTGAAAATATTTTCCAGGTTTTTGTATTGGCCGTTTTAGTTATAACTTTTTTTTGCGCAAGCCTCTACGATGGATAGTTTCCCAGATACAGTACCTCGCACACTTAGTTGGCCACCCTGTACAATCAAAATTCAAAATGACGTAACCAAACTACAACCAATGATATTCAATTCACGTACTAGCTAAATCAAATTTAGCAGGCTAATTATCATATACCTAGTATAAAAAATATACGGAAGGCATGTTCGAATTTGTGTTTCAAAGACTGAAGGATAGCGATATCCTTCACGCAGTTTTTAAACCTTTTACGCGGTCTTGTAAACGTTTACAAACTCCATTGGCCATCAGAGTAAAAAATGTGCACACTATTAAAATTCCATGTTCCGTTAATTCAGTGATATTACGCACACAATGATTATTTCACGTAGACACTAAAAAATTAGAAGTTATTCACATTTGTGAGGTTATTTCAAAAGTAAATAAATAAACGTATTTTCTGAATATACGCGCTAACTTGGGTAACGTGGGTAACTGAATGTTACATGTACAAAGCATTGAGCAGATACGAAATTTTTAGTATATTTTTTATAGGTATAAGCTAATTATAGGCAATTATTGGAAGGGCCGTCAAAATTCTGGCACTCGTAAAAAAACTTGCGAACAATGTTGTCCTTACTGATTCCGGTATACTGTGGTTAAACTCGAGAATGTATGTCTCAATCTTGTAATCATATTTACGAAAGGGGGTATTTTACTAGTTCCTAAGCTATTCGCTCTGGCCCGGCGTAGCTTCGTCGAGGATGGGGTGAATTCGCAAAATCACTGACAACGTAAAGATCGTAATCGTAACAAAACACTATTTTATTTCCTTTTCGTTATAAATCTAAATATTTCACTTACTCTAAAATGTTTCACTTATTCCAATTATAACACAATAACAAAGCAAATCTCTAAAATAAAAAAACGAGATCACCAGGTAGTCCTCCAAGGGATCGGAAATATCGTCGACGGCGTACGGACCTTTGGATATCGGGGTGTCTGTGGATTAGATGATTATTTATACAGAACGTGCTTTAAGATAACAATTCCCCTGATTGACGTTATGTCATTTTAAATAATCAAAATCATACGCAAAGTAATAATTAAAATGAAAAGTTTACTCACATAAAGAATCAATACTCTTGTTTACTTTATGTTCTACGAACTTTAGTTTTAAACGATCCAAGAGCTCGTATATAAAAGAATATCTCTATAAATACATTCTGGGCAGATAACGCGCTTTTATGAGTACAATTAGTTTATATGCCGGTCACTGGGTCAGCAGGTGCTATTGATACCTGCTTTTTTGAAATGAATTACGAATTTTTCTTTTATTTATTTAGCACTCTGAGATTTAGGGGTTTTGCAATAATTACTTTTACGAAATTTTATGTTTGCGTAAAGTAGATTACAGGAATTTATATTGTATTTTCTATGCGATGAATTATTTTGATCGCCTAATGGAAATAAAATATTATACGGAACGGGACTCTCTTTGAGAAATTTGATCAGAATTTCTACTTTATAGTAAAATACGCATAAATTTAAGGAATTTTATTTCTCCTTCAGGATGTAGATTTGAAAACTATACGATTAATTATTATCGCTTCTCAGAAACTATACTGGAACGAGAGTATGAATTAAGAATTTCTACTTTATAGAAAGATGTTTTACTTTTAAAGCATTTATTTATCCTTTCGGGAAGCGGATTTTAATACTGTAACCAGTATTCTGGAAACGAACTATATGCTGTTCGTATTAAGGACAGGGGCTGGATTTAATTCTATATCTGGGCATAAGACGTAGGATTTCTCGTGTTTTAATGACTGGAATACAGGATAACAACGGTCTTAGTCAGGATAATCTGACATGAAATGGTGGACTGGAGATTATTAAGCAATCGTTTGTCTGTAAACATTACTGGCTTCCCAGTTCGGTCATGTCTATGTTAGGTATGTGTGTTAGGAAATGATTAATTAGCCAAACGGGCGTACGATCCATTGGTTAATTAGAAGGAAGCTAGACAGAACAGGCCTACGCCTTTCGACAAACAAAGGTAAAGAAAATACCTCCACAGGCATACGTATTAGGGGATACGTCCCTTAGGAAATCTCAGTGCATTTCAGGAATACTAAAACTAAAGAGGAAGATTTTATGTAATGGGATGTTTGTTTTACGCGGGCTTACGCTCCAGGTAAGTGTCTGTGTACAGGCATTGCGGTGTTTTATAGACAAGATCGATTTATAGTCACCAAATGCAGAAAAGAAATATTTCTAACAGGAAATTGGTCGGAAAAATATGATTTATAACTTACCCCAGAATGGGTCGATAGGCAAAAATAATATAATTCGGCGGCTAAGTAAGTCGGTGACGAACGGAAGCAACAAGACAGGTGAAGTCTTCAGGGCCGAAGTCAACAAGATCAATAAGCTCGTTAAATTTTAAGTGAATAAATATTTGTGCTAATTGGTTTAGGAGGGAGTGTTGTTTAGTTGGGTGTATGCCATTAATTCAATTCGTTTTCCGATCGTCATAGAATAGATGGGTGGATGCAGAGGGCATATGGAGTATTGTCTAGGGATTCTTCCATCTCCTCGCGGAGGTCGCTAAGAAATTATGTTACAATCGCGGGGGGGGGTGAATTTTAATTTGGGGTTTGTCGTGAGAATTGAGGAAATCTGTGGTTGTTAGGAAGTAGTACGGATCTCTCTGGTTGGGATTGTGTCGCCAAAAATTCTTTTGTGTTCACAGTTTCCTTGTAATGTGTGTATTCTTTGTGTGATGGGTGGTATGTTTGCGTATTGTGCTGTGAGGGCTTTAGGGTACCTCCAAGGTAATCTGTGTATGCGCCTGAGTATTGAGCGTTCGCAGGAAGCGATAGAATAGGGTTTATGTTCGTGTCTATGGGTGCTCGGAAATCCATAACAGGGCGTATGTATGTTTTGTAGGTGTGTTGTAGTGTTTTGTAGTGGCAACCTCTGAGTCTACCCCGGAGGGCGCCCAGTAGGTTTTCTCGGTTTCTTATCCTGTTGTTGTTGTGTTCTTTGTACATCGGGGAGCCAATTGAGGGTTCTAGTGAAGAGGATTCCTAAGTAGGTGACTTGTTGTTGGAGTCTGTGTCTTTCTTGATTCAGGGTGAGGGAAAAATTGCTAGCTTTGGGAACTTATTTTCGGTTCGCCCAGTTAAAGAACTTCCGGAGGGTTTTGGGTATGAGGCGGGAATCCGTTCCGCTGTTCCGATTAACCGCCCAGAAGGTGGCATTATCCGCAAACTGCGCGACGACTACTCTGGGTTGTGTGACTTCGGGGATGTCGGATGCAAAGATAGCGTAAATGATTGGGGCTAAGGCAGAACCTTGCGGTACGCGTGCTGTAGATTGAATAGGATTGGAGGCGTTTCCTATTTTGACCCGAACTGACCGATTAGTCAGGTACGAGAGTAGCAGTTTGGAGAAGGGTTCAGGTATGTTGAGGTTGATGATCTTGTGTAGGAGACCCGCGTGCCAGACTCAGTCAAATGCTTGCTTAATGTCAAGAAACACCGCCAGCTTGGATTGCTTGTGATTGATTGCTCTGGTGGTTTCCGTAAGCAGCTTCAACAAGCGATCCTGACATGACATGTGTGTGAATGACAGAAGCCGAATTGCCTGTTGGGAAGGAGTTCGTTTAATTCGAGGTGGTCCCTGAGTCCCCTGGATAGAACCGGCTCGAAGCATTTTCGGAGACAACTCAGGAGGGATATTGGTTTATAGAAGAAGGGTCGGAGTGAAGTTTGGGTATCATGACGGTGGAGGCCGATTTCCAGTCTGTCGGAAAGTGTGATAAGATTAAGCATTTGTTGTAAATGTCTGAGAGTAATCAGAGGGCTGGATCGGGTAGGTGCCGGAAGATTTCTTCCTTTTTTAAAGTACGCGTTGACCTGGGCCGGAGTGATGGAGGCATAGAAGGGATTCTCGATATCGAGTTGGATTGCGGGAAGGTTAAGGGTACGAAATTCTTCAAGGCGACTCTCAAGGAGTGCCTTGAACTGGTTATCGAATTGGAGATCTTCTGGGAATCCTTGGTTGGAAGACATTAGGTTGACCTATGGGTCGGTTAGGTGGGACTTAGGGTTTACTTTCCTTCTGGTCAGTGTATCGAACTGTTGCCAAAAGAGTTTCTCGTTTCTATAGTCCTGCTGGAAGGTGTCTTTGGTCCAGGAGTCTTCGGCGTGTTCATTTGCTTCTCGCCTGAGCATTAAGGCGATTGTATTCGGTTTCGACAGCCGGGTCCCTGGATCGCAGGAATTGAAGATAAATTTGCTTTTCTCTTTGATCCAGTTCATGATGTGCTGTGGGAGCGGTTTGCGCGAAATGTTTTTCAAAGGAACTGAGACATCAACCGCTTCCGTAATTACGGAAGTTAGGTCCCCAATGGCTCTCTCGAGATCTTGGGTCGTTAGAAGATTGGGAGTTGGAAGGTTGTTGGAGATGTGTTTGGAGAACACATTCCAGTCTGATTCCGAAAATCTTTAATGCCGTATATTGAGGTGCTGGGGGAGCTGGATAAAATAAAGTTTTGACCAGTAGTGGTAGATGATCTGAAGTGATCCTGATGCCTAAAAAGCACTCACGATCGAAATAGTGTGCTATGGGTTCCGAAGCAATGATATGGTCTATTATTGAGGCACCTAGCTGTTCAAAATATGTTGGCTGTGTGTTAGCGACTCGCAAAAGTGGCAAGTGTAACAGCAGTGATGATAGCTTGATACCGTTGGCATTACTTATGGAGTCACCAAATTGGGTGTGACGGGCGTTGAAATCACCTAGGATGCTGCATCAGGGAGGCTGGAGGCGTAAATTAAAAGGTCATCGGATAGGGTGTTGTGGCTGGGCGGGTTATATTAGGAGAAGAAGGTGATCGGGGTGGGAAAGTGCACCGTCACAGCAACGTATTCGAGATTCTGTAGATGCGCATGAAGTTGAAATAAATTTTTAATTACGAAGGCGGTTCCGTGATGGTTGTTGTTTAGGAAGGTGTGCATCTGTTAGTGAGCTTTGTTTCCGCGATGGAAAGAATTTGTATGTTGTGTTCGTGTAAGAGGTTTTTAAGTAGGGAGCGTTTCCGACGAACACCCCTGGCATTATCGGTCCCTGCTAGGATATTCATTTTGTAGGTATTTAACGGTTGAGTACTAGGATTACGGAGACCGCCGTCTGCGTGCCGAATACGCATGCGCCGTTACTTCGTTGGAAGTAGGATGGGGATAGTGAATCTAGGACACTAATGACCCTATTTCGCCGATCGGAAAACATGCTGAGAGGGGCGTGGGTCGCAGCCGAAAGAATGGATGTGGAGCATTGGTGGGATTCTTGGTGGAAATCTTAGACGATTTCTTAATTACGGAAGAAGGGGAAAAACTATTTTAACTACACCGCAGCATTTTTCTATAACGTAAATGGGTAAATTAAAATAATTAATTTGCGGATTTTTGTACAGATTTCAGTATCTTTACACTCTGATTTCTAATATTTGAATGTTTAGAACGAACAGGATATTTGTCTAAATTAAATGTGTGAATGTGATGGTTGATGCATTGTTTATTTATTGTATAATGGCACTGTTACTTTTAATCAAATGAAAATTTCATTACAAAATCAATAAAAATTAACATAAATTATAGATTTTTCATATTTACTTGATAATCGCAGGAAAGTATTCTGTTATTGAAATAGATTTGAAGTAAACGGTTTTAATAAACAAGATAAGACTTTATATGGTAAAATCGCAAAATACATATACGTTTTCTATTTTATAAGTATCTGCTAATTTTCATTGGTGCCATCTATGGGTATTATGATAAAGGACACTTACTTTGCTATATTGAATACATTTTGCATTAATATCAGGACGCGGTAAACAGAGTATGTGGTGGCGTTGAAAAATTGCGCATGCCTTATCTACAAAAATTTATATTAATGGTTCAATTATTACTTTCAATGTCAAACTGCTAGAGCCCAGGTTGTCTAGTCACAGCTTATCTAATCTACTTTTGTTAGGTTACAGTAGTTTTGTTTATCTAATTTAATTCATTTAAAATTTTGAGAAAGTTGCTAAAATTATTATTAGGTTATGAGTTACGGTGACGTCACGCAGCGGCACCGCATCCTCTGTTTAGCGCTTCCTTTAATATCAAAGTTCCGATCAACATTTACGAGCGACTGACCCCTGACATGTCACTATTTGTGCCCAATGCGCGCGCAAGCTGTTATTGTGGTTTGTCTAAAAAATGGAAATAAAAAGAAAAATCTACGGTAACCTAGATTTTTCTTAATTTTCCTTTTTATTTAGGTTACCGTAGATTTTAATTTTCCTTTTTATTTCCATTTTTTCCAATAACATCTTGCGCGCGCACTGGGCACTAATAGTGACCTGTCAGGGGCCAGCCGCTGATTTATCCTCATTTACTTTTCAACATTACATAATACCGTTGCAATCTCATTCTATTAAATAATAATTGAAATTATTTATTTTTATGTAATCAAAATTTTATGTAACTTGTGAAATTACATGTTATTTTTCGTCACATAGCATAAGTAATTCGATAGATTAAATGTGTACTTTTATCTTCAAATTTTTGTATATATAAACTTTTTTATAAATAATGCTTTTAAACACATAGATATTAAAGTGATAACAAACTATTTATTGGATTTTTAAAGTAGGTTTGACCTTCATTTTATGATAGCAATTTCATGGCATTTTTGAGTAATTGCGTTAAAGTTCAGAATAATGTATAGGTATATAAGGTAATAAACATTTATCTATTGTTCAGTAAGTGTATACCTACTAGTATTTTTCTCAGGGTAACAAATTGTTTACAACAGTCAGGTAAACGAGTACCAAATTATGTTAGACAGTGCTCTGCATATAATTTTAATAGTCATAAGCATAAAGAAAAAAGGGGTAACTTATACAAGTACATTTTTGGTGCTACCATCTCCTCACTTATAGCTTATAAGTTTTATGGTAACAAATGCCATAGATATATCATCTATTAAAGTTTATAATTTTTAGAGCAAAATAAAAAAATATACCTTAAAGAAGTGGAGAAACAGATTAATACGGAAAAATATGGAGCACATAAACCAAATTTACCTAATTATACTTTAGATGAAGTTTCAAAGCATGTAACAAAGTATTGGAAAGAACTAAAAATAGTTGATGAAGGATATAATTTATTAATTGTAGAGAAACAAAAATATGGGTAATTTTTAGACGAGGTGTGTATGATATTACTAATTTTGTACAAGAACATCCAGGTGGTGATCAAATTATGTTAGGGGCAGGCAATTCAATTGAACCATTTTGGTTATTGTATGGTGTGCATAATCAAATTCAAATTTTTGAGATGCTTGAAAATATGAGAATAGGTATCATAAAATTATGACGTACTTATGAAATAATTACTGAAATGCTTATGATTAGGTAATATTTCTGAAGAAGATGCCGGAGTCTCCATTAAGGACATGCTAGATCCATATGACAATGATCCTAAACGACATCCAATTTTAAAACCAGCATCACTTAAACCATTCAATGCAGAAGTGCCATTATACTTACTTGATGAGAACTTCATTACACCCAAGTAAATAAATTTCATTTAGTTGAATTTTTTGGTTGTTTTTCAAAGTGGTGATATTAGGTATATTAATAATACAGAGAACCACTGAATCAAATGTAAAATCACCATGGAATGATGACTAGAAAATTTAAATATTTATTATCACAATTAAAAAGCAACATACACAGAATTGCCCAGTTACTTACCAAAATAATTATATTAATAATCCAAAAATTATAATTTAGTTAGATTTTGCCTTTCAATGGACACCCCTTAATAAATCTCTGTAAATGAATAAGTAAATCGTACTTAGAAAGTTAGTTTAAGGTGTATTTAACATAGATTCTAAAAAATTAGGACCAAGAAAATGTAAACTGTAGTGTTTTGTCTGTTTATGTAATTTAAATTGAAAGTTTCTAATTTAAATAAGATATTTTGAGCGTTTCAACTTTATAAATTTATAATTGTAATTGTATACAAAAATAGTGCATAAACTTTCCTTTTATCAAGTATTCAATTTGGTGTGCGACTGTTTTAATTCTATGAACTTACAATTAAAAGTACGCAATATTTAAGGCTGATATAAGAAAGATAGAAATATGGTCACTATGGTGTTAAGTGGTCAGAACCTGCTACTCCATTTAAATGAACAACCAAAAAATGCCTATTGCTAAGATTATTAGTGATTATTAAATTTTGACTTTATATCAGTGAACTATTCTATGTACGTAATCATTTACCAGTCCCAGAAATAGACATTACAAGTTATGAACTGGAAATTGAAGTGGAAGGAACCAACAAAAAATTAATACTTTCTTACAATGATTTAAAAAAGTTTCCAAAACATTCAATTACAGCTGCAATTATGTGTGCAGGCAACAGACGATCAGAAATGACTAAGGTATCCATTATGTTTAATCTGTAATTAGTTTATAAATTACCAGCTTGTAGATAAAAGTAGTAAAAGGATTAGATTGGGGTTGTGCTGCAATAGGTAATGCGACATTTACAGGTGTTCGTTTGAGGGATGTGCTAAATAATGTTGGCATTAATGAAGATTCTACCTATAATCATGTTCAGGTTAGTGTTTATTTGCCATGATGTTTACTTCTTTCTAGGATTACCAAACCAAAGGTTTCTAAGATACTTATACAGTGACCAACAAAGAGTCTGTAACAAATGGAAAAATATTTTATTATTAAGATTTCAACAAAATTTAACTCGGGATCGATTCAGCATACCCAATAACAAAAAGGATTAGTTTGACATATGTCACTTGACCACTGCCATGCCGGCAAATTTAAACAGTTTGCCTTAAATGTGTAAAAAGTGGGGCTAGATGACAAACTAATGAAAAGTTTTAAAGAGAAAAGTTGTTCAGATCCGACTTTACGCCTGTGTCAATTTTCAAAAAGATTCGAGGACCTTTGAAAAATATCAATTTTTTGGTCGTTTTTTTTTTCAGTTACAAAAAAATCCCAGTGCAATAATTTCCCTTATTTTCTTAGAAAGAATTGGAAAAAATTAAAAATATTAATTTTCAGACCTCTGAGCTTGTTGCACCTATAGAAAACAAAAACTTTCATTAAGAAAGTTATAATTATTTTGAATTCTAAATAATCAATTCTTCTACTCTAAACTTAACTAAGCCAATATTTTTTTGTGGATTCACTTGAATAACTAAAAATTTTATAAAAAAAGTAATGCTAGTGTATTTTATTCAAAATTTTAATACGTTCATCTCAATGGTGTAGTCGTAAATTTTCCAGTGTGGGAACGCACACCATCTTCTGAGAATTGACTAACATCGGGCGATCCAGAACCCCCCTACAAGATGTCTAAAGGGCTCTCCGATTTTTAGCCTTAAAGACAGTGTGTAATGGTGTGTAACGTGTAACCAAACAGTGCAATGGTTATATTGGTTGTAAGCTACTAGTAATAAACTGTAAAAAAAAAGCAGGTAGTATTATCACTGCCCAATACAATTTAAATAATTTACTGTAGTTTACAAGTAGTTTTAACCTAAAATAAAAAGACGAGATGGGTGGAAGCGGAAGAGTAAAAACTTCCATTACAGTGAACACTTTTATTCATTACAGTTTACAATCAATAACAGTGAACATTCATTATTCAAACAGGCTACAGCTGAAATATCTGAATCACCTGCGCAAATCTATCTTTATCTTCTGCATCAATGGTAGTGATATCAGGCTTGGTACGTCGGGTTCTTGTATCATCAGCTGTTTTATGCTTTCATAGCCATGTTTTAACATATGGCTCTGGTTTCTAGTTTTGAATTCTTGGGCCATTTAGTTTGATAAAAAGCAGGGCTGAAACATGTGGTATTGTCGGCCTTGTGCTAGTTGGCGTTATTATGATGTTCATGTGGCTAAAGCCTCATTCACATTCTACTGAACTGCATGGTATGAGTTTGGAACAATTTAGTAATGGTCATAAATCCTTCGGTACAACAGAACTGTTTTCAAGATAGTCTCTGAAACTGTTCTTTATTTTATTTTCATTCAACTTGAATCTTGCACAAAGTTTAGAAATCTCAGGTTCTCCAATGGGTTTTGATGTCGGCCCGTTGATATTTTTCAGTACTTTCAGTTCAGAGATAAGTGAATCGTATTTTGCGTCTGCTTGTTGATGAGAGGGGCCTACAGATGATTTTGATGATTCGTTACTGCTTCTGGTTGTTAAGAGCCTTTTTTTCATATTATTAATCAAACTTGACAACAGTTGTTGGTGGTTAATAGATACCATTTTACCACTTTCTGTTATGGCGACGCTACGATTTTAGCCTTAAGGTATTTAGTCTCAGGTTTATCTATAAGTAATTCAAAAAACCTCATACTTCTCCTAATGATTTTGTCTGCATAGGCGACTATTGTATTTCGGTTTTGGAGGCGTTCAGATAACATTGAAAGTTTGCCTAATACGTCGTACGTTATTGCCAAATCAGATAAGAATTGGGACGATGAAAGACGTTTAAATAACCCTTTCTACATGATTCGTTCGGTTGGACTTGTACATTTATCATCTTTTGCTTTATTGAAGTGACAGTGTAAAGCTTGATATCTGTGCCATACAGCAGTCACTGTCATGAAAGAGCTGGCTACCCATCTAATCCCCAATATGCGTCCAGGTCAAGCTCATTGGCACATTCAGCTAATTCTCGTTGGTTTTTGGAGGATTTGCTATAAAGCGAGTACAATTTATCCATAAACATTTGGAAGTGGTTGATTGCCTCTACTTCACTGATAGAATCACTCATAGCTAGTTCTATTCGATGGTTCATGCAGTGCCAGGGAACTATGTTAGGATATTTTCGAACTAGCTGCTCTGCCACGACAGATTGTTTCCCTAACAGAGCACTTGCGCCATCACTTACAAAGGCTACCAAATGTTCTTTTAAATAGCCATCACTAAATCCATGCTTATTCAAGCAATCAATTAAAGCATTAAAAACTGCATCTGCTGATTGGTTTGACAGTTCTACTAAGTCTAAAAATAAGGATTCGGTGGAAGCTCTTTACTGGTCTCACACTTTAAATGAATAATCAAAGTAGATTTTGCACCAAAACTTGTGGATTCATCAATGTTTCCCTGAAACGTCTAAAACCTGTTGGATTATTCTTTTTTTCATTTCGTGTGAAACGTGGCATATAATTTTAGTGGAATTAAATCTGGAATGCAACCCAATCCCTGTATCCACGCCATTTTGCTTTTGAAGTTCCAACAGCTCAAAATGATCTGAAAATGGTCTATTATTTTTCGCTAAGTAGTATGCTGATCTAAATATTTTCATAGTTGATTCCAAGTGAGATGCATTGAGTTTATCACAAATGATTTCAATTTCTTCTAATTTCGCTTTTTTATATATGGTCTCTGCTAGCCTGTGCCTTGCCGACATTTTATGTAAATGTATTTTTTTTTCTCAAGGAAGTAAGCTGAGCAGATTTGGTTTTTCCACTAAAAGTAACCGATAAAGACCATCACTCCTTTGAAATCGCTGTCCGCTCCTTTTTAAACGCACGAAGATGGGAAACGTCTGCACACAGTTTACAGCCTATTTTACCATTTTTGCAAATGAGCCAAGGAAATGAATCCTTTTTACGATCCCACATTTCCCTACTCCATATGGAGGGCCAATCAGTTAGGACTGCATTACTGTCTGGTTCAAGGTGTGATTCAAAATCACTGTCGATAGACATAGATAAAACATCATGTTTGTTTACATTAGGTTCAGGCTGATCATTTGTGCCATCTACAGATGACATATTGGTTTCAGTATCCAGTTCCAACGTAGGCCTATCATGTTCAAATATTTTACTGTGTGAACTACTTACTGAAGTTGAATCGACTGGAACACTTGTCTCTGGTTCTGAGGTTGATGCCTCACTTTCATGTTTTCTAAAAGACGAAACTAATGTTTTTTATTAGATGCCATTGTAATATGTAGTCTACATTAAAATACTTGTACAAAGATACACCAACAAACTTCACGCTAAAACACGGTAAAACACTGCTGGTGAATTTACAACGGTATTGTAAAAATGTAAAGCAACAAACTTGACGCTTTAAGACGTAGATCACTATAAAACACTGCAGGTGAAACTACTGCATTTTGTGGCGTAGTTGCGCAGAATGACACACTTACAAAATGGCCGGTACGACTAACAAACTGACTACCGCCTCTAAATCCTTTTACAAACTATTAAATTACAATTTAAATTGTTATAATGTAATACTTTTTCATTAATTTTTATTTGTCTATTTATTGTTGAGTTATGACTCGGAAAAAACACGGGTCGTCTATTAATATATAGGATTGTTGTAAAAAGCAGAGTGGGAACGCCGTTCCCACGCGTTCCCGCCCCACTACACCACTGGTTCATCCAAGCCCTTTTAAAATGGTCAACAATCAACAATCAGGGTGAAGAATACTAAAGCTGCAAAATATCACTAAGAAACATTGCAAACACAGAAAGCAAGTAGTATGTAGACTACTTAAACCTAATTAAACTCTATATATCCCCTGTTCCGTTCCGTACATAACATTGTTCTTCTGAGCAGTTCTTTATACGTTTCTCAACATTTGCGGAGTTATTTGAGCTATGCAATCTCGAATGATAAGATTTCAACATTTCTGAATGGTCGATGTTTGTATACCATATTTTTTTAAATATCCTCATAAAAAAATGTAACGACGTAAGATCGCGCGACCTAGCCGGCCAAGGATTTTGAGCAAAACAACCTATCCACCTTTGGTAAAACGTTTGATCTAACCATGTTCGTTCATGCAGTGTATACTGAATACTTGCTCCGTCTTGTTCAAAGTACAGGTCTCTTTTGTACAGTAATGACGTAATGTCTAAAACATTTGAGAGTTCTGTATGCAGAAATTGCAAATACCTTTTCGAATTTAAATTTTCATGAAAAAATAATGGTCCTATTATCGAAAAGTTGGAGATACCGCACGATACATTCCCTTTACAACTGTATTGATCTTTACTTTCTATTACTAATTCTGGATTTTCAGTGGCGCACCAACAACAGTTCTGCGATGTAACAGTCCCGTTGGAAGAAAACGTAGCTTCGTCAGAGAATATTGCCTTTTTTGCAAAACCTGCATCCTCCTCGACCATTCCTTGAAACCATGCACAAAAATCCAAACGGACATCGCAATCACGATCCTTTAAGACGTGAACAAGCTTTGGTTATAGGGATGGAACTTACTTACTTCTTTTTAAAATTTTTCTGACTGGCCTGTCTTCAATGGTTGTAGTATTGGAAATATCACTCACCGATATCTGTGGTGTTTCTAATACTGTTAAAACTACATCTAAAGTACCTTCGACCCCAGTTATCGGCTATTCATGAGACGTTTTGTACCCGTTTTCCACAGAGCCTGTTTGTTTAAATTTTGTTATTATGAGCGACACTGTGGAATTTTGTCCGGAAGTCTTGCATTGAACATTTCTGTTGCTTCTCTGGCTGTCTTATACTTATCTCCGTAAATCAGCACTATTTCGATATTTTCACCAGTGACAGTACTGGAGACATTTTTGACGCAACAGTAATTACAACCAACAATAGAAACAATCAACAATAGTAAACGTAAACAAAACAAAAAAAACAACAATTCAAAAAGACGAGTAAAAATCGCAATATCAACAGGCTTTAATAATAACATGAAAAGGCTAGTTTGAGGTAACTATGGACAGTTATGATTTTTCCAATTGTTTTTTTATCTAAGACGTTCCATGCCACCTACATAAATTAATGAATTTTTGGTTTATATAACTGATTGCAACAAGATCACAGAGATAAAATACTTATCTTTTTTGGGTTTTTTAATGGTGTATTTTAAATTATACAATCTAAACGTTTCGATAACACTTACAGTTATCTTCGTCAGTAGTAATATCTATTAAAATTGTTAAAGATGTTGAAAACAATTTTGTCAATGTTGAAAAATTTAAACATAAACATCAGCCTGCTATTATAACTGTTATATTAATAGCAGGTTGATGTTTATGTTTTAATTTTTCAACATTTTGTGATATCTTTGCATTGAAAAATGTCTGTGAAAAGATATTTTACTCAACAAGAGTTAAGTTCTGCCCTAGAGGACGTTATTGATGAACTGGAACAAGACAGGGATGAAGGTAATTATAATTTCTAGCTACATTTTCATTTGTAAAATAAAAAAATCACAATTTACTTACAATGATAGTACCTAATTGTTTATATTTTTTAGATGCCTTTGATGCAGTTTATATTCCTCCGGACGTTGATGACCTAACAGATGATGAAAATTCTTCACGTGAAAATGAACCTGCTGACATCGCTGCTAAATTTGAAATCCATGTGCCAGATACACGGAACGATCTAGTGCAGCATGACGAGTGGAGTTCGTCAGACGACGAAGATTTGGCTTTTAAAAGGAAACGGTTAGCCCCAGTGAAATTACCAAAATGGAAAAAAGGTGAAATTGAATACACACATTCGCCAATTTCAAAGGAATCATCTGCTAAAGAGGGGATTCAAAATGAGTTGGCTGGAAAAACAACTTTAGAAATCTTTAGTTTATTCTTAGATGATGAAGTGCTTCAACTTATGATAGATTTTTCTGTAAAATATGCACATGATAATAATGGCCACGATTTCAATCTCACAAAAGACGATTTGTTGAAATTTATGGGTATTTTACTTTTCTCTGGTTGTCATACGCTGCCTCAAATTCCGTTCTATACGTCCACTCAGGAAGATAAAGGCATTAACAACACAAAAAAGGGCATGCGTCGAAACAGATTTCAAAGTATAAAGCAAAATTTACATTTATCGGACAAGGATAATCTTGATAAAAGTGATAAATTTGCTACGGTACGACCATTTCTAGATATTGTCAATAAAAAAATTTGCAGTGCGGCGTTTTTGCGTTCAATGTATCAATTGATGAGCAAATGGTACCTTATTATGGTAGACATTTGTGCAAAATGTTTATAAAAGGCAAACCTGTAAGGTTTGGATTCAAGCTTTGGTGTCTGCTCATCTAATGGTTATCTTTTCTATTCTCTTCCATATGTAGGTGGTAGGCATGTAAACCACCCTTACCATGGGCTCCTTAATATTGGGTCTCCGATTTTCTGAGCTCGGTAAGGGCTGCCGGTTACCTTTTCCTTCATCTTTAATCTATTCTCATCCTTATTCTTCCTTCTCGCCCTCACTGTCTTCCTATCGGATTAATGACCCGTCCTTAACTTCTCACATACAGTCCCTTGAGCATAGAAGGATGGTTTCAGTCCTTATCGTTATTACAACGGCTATTGTGCTGCTGAATTATATTCTTTGATACCATCTCGGGCTATTTTTGCGAGAAACACTCGGTTCGCTCATTCACATCATCACTATGCAATACAACTCTCCACTTGTCGTACCAAACGGGCGCAATCCACATTTTTCTACACGGATTCTAAACTGTGGAATGATCTCCCTAGTTCCTGCTTTCCTCTCACTTATATGAGAAAATTTAAGGTAGCTGTTCATAGGCATCTATTGGCAATTCATTATCCCTCTACCCATCCTCCTAAGTGTTCCTGAGTGCTTTACCACGATAGGCCAAATTTAGCCTGTTCAGGTCCACAATCATAAAAAAATATATATGCAGGAGCTGGTAATAAAAAACATTCAACTTTAGGTTTAGGCGGTGATGTTAAAGATTTGTTATCAGTGATTGAAAATCCCTTCTCACATCAAATTTTTTTTAATAATTTTTTCTTGTCTTATATACTTTTTGTACATTTGAAAAATAATGGCCTTTTTGCTACCGGGACAATACGAGAAAACAACAAATAATTGCAGTCTTGATAGCACAAAAATATATCTTGTTCGTTGGAACGACAGACAATTCTGTAGTAACCGTTTACAGCAATGTTTTCAATGTTGAACGGATTACCCGTGTAAAACGTTATAACAGAAAAGGAAAAAAAGACATTTTTATGTCAGCCCAACGTTGTTTCACAATACAACAAATTTATGGGAGGTGTTGACTTACACGATAATGGGATTGTTAATTACTTACCAGTGTGCAGGGTTTTAGGAAAAAATGGTGGTGGCTAATTTTTCGAAATTCTGTAGACAGCATTGTTGTAAATTCTTGGAAGTTGTTCAATATGATCAATGAACGAAAAATGCCACTATTGGACTCTAAATTGTATATTGCTTTACGTTTGCTTACACGAGCACTTATACCAAGAAATATTTCGAGTACTAGCGCAGAGGTTCGCTTTGTTAATGAGAACCACATTATAACAGAGCGTGTAAATAAGCCTAGAAGGCGATGTAGAGTGTGTCATAAACATACAATTTATATTTGTAGAAAATGTAATCAACATTTACATGTTCAATGTTTCGAACAATACTATAAAAAATAAATTTTGAGGAACGGTTCCTCCCAGTGCACCAAACCAAAATTTAAAAAAATGTTGTTTTTATATTGTTATAGAACAATCATTCATATATTTCATTATTTGCATGATTTTAATTAGTTTTTAAGAATTTTGTACATTTTAAAAATATATTTTTGTAAAAACGTGCAATAGTGTATTTCTCCTATCCTACCAATATGCACCAGATTTTTTTTTATTGACGTCATAAAAAAAATTTTGAATAAACATGAAAAGTGCATTTTCAAAACAATAATAAATCGTTCCTGAAATGGACAAAACCATTAATCAATCTTGGAGACTCATTTAATGGGTTACTACTAAAAGGTAGCAATTAAAATTTCATTCATATGGATCAAGTGGTAATGGAATCTGACAGTTCGTTCAGTTTTTTCGAACAATTTTGTCAGGTGCATATTGTGCGAGATTGTATACAGTCCTATATTGTTTTCGCTTGTGATTGTTTGCTTTGAGGGTGTGATCATGCCAACGTGAAAATTACCGCCAATTAAGCGAATTCGACAGAGGTGGTTTTGTTGGTTTGCACAAAGGTGGTTTTTCGTTTAGAGAAATCGCAAATCGCCTTAACCGGAATCAAACCACCATCATGCGCTGCTATCAGGCATGAACTAGAGAGAGCCAGAAACGCCGCAGAAGAGGAACCGTGGGCGAGGAAGAACAAATGAGGTGCAGGACCGCCATCTTCAATTTATGGCAATAAGAGACCGATTCTCAAGTACCAGATCAATTTCCGATAAATGGTTAGCTAACGAAGGTCCTCCTGTAATCCTTCGAACGGTTTACCGCAGAATCAGAGCTTTCGGCTATCGGCTACATCTTGTGTTACCACTAATGGCTCAACATCGACGGCAACGTTTCGAGTGATGTAGGTTGCGACTGCACTGGAACCAAGAATGGCATATGGCGGTGTTCACTGATGAATCCCGATTCTGGAATGCATGATGGCCGTATGAGGGTCAGACGAAGACGTACGGAACGTCGAAATATTGAATTTTCTGTTGCATGTGCACCAAACTGTAGGGATTATGGTATGGGGTGCTGTAACTTATGGGAATAGGTCTTGTTTGGTATTCATCCGAGGAAAATATGAACGCCCAACGATATGTGGATGAGGTGGTAAAACCACATATTCTTCCATTTCTTCAGCAGTTGGAAGACCCACTTTTGCAGCAGGATAATGCCCCTCCCCGTATTGCAGACGTTCTTTGGACCGATTTTCAGAGGATAATGTAAATCTCTTGCCATTTCCACCCAGATCTCCCGACCTTTCGGCCATCGAGCGTGTTTGGGACACTATGGGGAGAAAACTGAGAATCTTGCGGCATCCTCTGCAGACCCTGCAAGCTGTACAGCACGAATTACAGGTTACTGGGGACACAGTGCCCCAAGAGGACATCGACCATCTGCTAGAATCGATGCCACGACGAGTGGAGGAGTGTGTAACCAACAGGGGGAGGGGGGGGGGCAACCCATTGTTAATAAAATTGTTTGTATTTTCTTTTTCTTTGAAATTTTAATCAATTGCTGCCTTTTAGTAGTTAAACGTTTCTGCCATGTTAGTTCAAAAAATTCCTACCCCTTATTGGTGTTGCAATTTCCATATCTCTGAGTGTACTAATAAATGTCCAACCGTTCTGAGGAGGTCATTTACTCATGCAAAAATAAGGCTACACTCGAGCATGCGGTGTGGGGTAACTTTGAAATCTTAAATGTATTTTATTGCAGATCAAGAGTCTAACACAGAAACTATTACTTAATCAAAACATATTTGTGGAATCTTTGTAGCTGTCGCTGCAGTCGGTGAAAATTTATCAAGGAAAACCCACGTTTTGTTATATACGATGCAATAATGAAAAAAGTGTTAGTTTCTGATCATTGTAGATAGTGCTTTACTAAGGGTTTCTTACCTCAGAAATTCAATTACATACAGGTTATCAACTGAGTGAAAACAGAAATAAATGACAAATTCAAATGTTGTAAATAACAATCAAGAAAATATAATTCAGTTGATGGTTTTATATTTCTTCTGCTCCAGCAATGATTGAAACAGGTTTTAGACAATAATTGTTTTGTCACAAAGCCAAAACCGCCTTAATTAGATACAAATTAATTAATGCTTGGGCTGTTTATTTTCATTTCACAATAATTAATAGAAATTATTAAGACACAAATATATGCTTGTTTAATGTCTTTCTTTTAAATCTGATACACTGGATCTGTGGCAGGGCCTGTACAATAAAATATGCGTTTGGTGATATTAAATTTATTTGTATGGTACATGTGTGTATTTTAGTGTCTTTTGTTAGTATACATTTTAACTTAGACACTTTAGAAAACATGTTGGGCTAGCAAGTCTTCTTATGTACACTACAACGTCAGGATGCGTTATGAAAAGGGTTTTTGTTATTTTATTGATATTTCTGCTTATATCAAATATACAAGCTTAGTTATGAGGGATATAATTTTTTTAGACACTCTAAATATAGATTTTTATTAAAGTCCGTTGCGTTATTACGTAATGGCTGCAAGTAGACACAAACCCATACAAATGTCATATTAAAAATGGTATACTGTTTAAAGATGCTGAGAACACATCGATTTTTGGCGAAAACAATAATTATTTTGATTGTTTCAAGAACTATATGACGTTTAATAATGGAGTACAATTTTGTGAGTAAAAGGAATCAATTTTCCGTAAAGTATTATTTTCAGATGGGTCTACCTTCACAAACCACGGTAACGTTAATCGACACAATATGCATTACTGCAGCATCTAAAACATACACTGGTTGCGACAAGTTGAATATCAACGTTCTTATTAGTGTTTAGTGTAAATCATAGGGGATGTCTCATTTTAATGAAGGTATTGGACGTTTTCTACAACACGAAGCATTGACTGTATTTGAGAATATTCGCCTGTACGATCAACTAAATAATGTCGTTTCAGTGTAATTACTGCTCAATATCTTATTGAATTCTAACACGGTATGTATTAGACTTCAGTTTCACTGACCAATGGGTTAGGTATGGTTTCGCGGTTAATTGGGTTACGAGGTCGTTGATATATCCTTTTCAAACTTTTTTTGTGGAGTTTCTGAGAACGAATGCGGGAAGCTCTTGAAGACATGGTAGTATGAGTTAGGAATAATTGCGTTAAATTCCAGTATATTCACTTTTAGTTGTATGAAAGTGAACTTATAAATGCAACAAAGTTGACCATGACAATTTTGAATACTTAATGTAATTAAATAGCGAGACAATGGGACTTACCGAAATCGAGCACCCCGATGGACAGTTCGAAATTTCAGCAATTTAGCGAAATGAATGAAATGTTTACAAATCCAATATATTTAAACGGGTTCGCACTCGTGTCATGCTGACAGTATCGCCGCGCGATCTTATCTCTATATGTAAGTTTAAACACCTTACTGGTGTAACTGAAGACACCTATCCACGTTTGGACCATAAAGGTTTCTTCTATAATCTGTTAAGGTAAGATCTAGCCAAAAAACATATATAATATAAGCCGCGGATTGTTCAGTGTGTAAACTTTTATATCCCCTAAATGACGTCAGTATCGCGATTTGAAGCAATACAGAAGTACGTTTTAGAAAAATTGAGTGCTACTGACCTCCTCAAGGATGCTTAACGATACTTGAACGCAACTATTAGAAAGAGCATACATGAAATTGAAGTGAGATGGTCAAAATCATCCAGACGTAAAAGAACATCTCATAGTTTCAATAGAACATGAAAATAGGCATTTCAAGAGGGTTGACTAAAAAAAGAGGTAGACCACAAAAAACATTTCAAGACAGTGAAAGATCACAAAGACAAAGAATCAAGTTTCTCTTAGAATGGAGCCCAGAAAATTGTATAGGCCAACCCAGTAAAACTATACAAAGCAGGAAAACGGGATTCAGCTGCAATTGTGAAGGAGCTTTCAGCTGTTTCCCCGATGAGAGGTACAAAACTGAAAAACGGTCCAAAATCTTCAGTGGAACATCCACCAAAATTATCTCGATTAAGCACTTGCGATGATCGTTGATGCTAATCTCTCGTTGAACCAGTATGATGTTATTCGAAGTCAAGCGAAATGTAAACTGACGCCTACTATCAGGTTAGGGAATCTAAAAAACTCTGCTATCCATCTGGCATACTGGCAACTGAAATGTTGATAACACCGTGACACGATTATGGACAGCTCAAGAAGACATTAAGCGATTCCAATAGTTTGAGCATGGTGATAAAGTGGGGTTGTGATGGAGCTGAACAGCCTAAATATAAAAAAAGTTTTCCGAAGAAAATTGTAGTGACGAGTTTGTTCAGTATTTCAATGGTTTGGATACAGATTTACTTTACTAGTAACGACAGAAAAAGCGTTATATGGCAAAATCCATCCCCTTCCTCGACAAAATATTGTCGCCCCATTAAGTTTTTGTTTGTAAAAGGACAGTAGGTCTCATAAATGATGAAGTAAAGAAAATTGAGAAAGAAATAGTTGAACTTTCTCCCACGTTTGTATCTGTTGGTGACCAAAACTTCATCGTGAAGTGTCGACTGATCTTTTGCATGATTGACGGTAAAGTCTGCAATGCTGTCTCAGGTTGTCTTTCTCCGCAAACTTGTTATCTGTGTGGTGCAAAGTTGAATGACATGAACAAAATAGGTGTTCTCGCCCAGAAGGTCGTAAATGAAACTTATTTATCGTTTGGACTGTCACCATTACATTCGTGGATACGAATCTTCATATATCCTACAGATTAGATATTAAGTCGTGGCAGGCTCTTAGAGCCCGCGAAAAGAAAATGAACGTCGCTAATAGGAAATTGCTTGTACCACAGCAATTTATTTTAATTGGGTCACTGAGTGGACATGTCAAAGCAGCAAACAGTGAATACCAATGATGGAAATACTGGCAGAACATTTTTCAGAAATGCAGAAGCGTCCGCTGGTATTACTAGAGTCAGTTTTCAATTAATGAAATGTTTTCATGCCATTTTAGAATGCCCAAATTGTGGTTTTCTCATTGGCGTTGACAAGTTTGACGTGTACTACACGCAAACTCAAAAATTATACTTGAAAGAATATCCTTGGTACCCAATGCCTATCAGCGTACACAAGATACTTTATCATGGAAAGGATATTTTAGCTACTAGTGTGCTTCCGGTAGAACAATATTCAGAAGAGGCACAGGAAGCAAGAAATAAAGAATGTAAAAAGTATCGAGAACTGTTTACACGTAAAACTTCTCACAAAGAAACAAATACTGATTTATTTAATAGATTACTGATAACATCAGATCCATACATTGCAAGTTTACGTGCCGCTCCAAAAACTAAAAATGGCGAAATCGAACCAGAAGTACTTTATTTGTTGAAAGAACCTTGTGTATATACAGACCAAACCGATAATTCAGGGAATTCTTATTCAGAATAAATTTTGCATCTTTCTACTATACAAATTCAACCTTTCAAAGTCGTAGTATTTTATGTTACAAAATGGCTTTACTAGGTACAGTACCTGTATGTTAAACGTTTTGTTTAAATTGAATAAAAACGTAAATATTAACTAGTTTTAATTGCAACGAATCCTGTATTTGACATAAAACAGAATTAATCCTGCCACAGTATTTTTGCACACCCATGTGAGAGACGAGGGAACACACCAAAATCAATCGCCTTGGATGGTGAGAGGCAAGATGACTCACTAAAAACAAGCATCCAGGTGATTGAGGGCCGAAATCTCTTACCCCAAAGTCGGCTAACTAAGAACAAATACCGCAATGGCATGATAAAAGGGTCTCAGCATCTGATGGTTGTGCTAATACATGTCAGTTCTGGCCACTTTTGCGGTGTTAGCAGGTTTCGGGTAAGATATGGTATTTGGCAGGTTTATTTCTCAGCTAAGATGCGGTGTTACCAGGTTGGTGCCTCAAATAAATGGTTGGCTTCTTAACTAAAATTCAGCCAGGTTGAAAAGTTGACTAATGGGCCCATACCTAGGCTTCAGAATATGAAAGGGTTTATATCTCGATTAAAGTGAGGGTTTGCTTCTGTTCTAAAGGGGGTTTATATATCATACAAGTGCATCCCGGTAAAAGGTTGGTTTACCAACTAAACAATTTGCATAATGGCCAAGATAAGGCGTTCATATCTAGGCCAAGACGTAGGTTTCATATCTAAGCTAAGGGGTTCGATTAAGGTGAGGGTTTGTTTCTGTATTAAAGTAGCGTTAAACAAGGATGGTTCCTGAAAGTGATTGCAGGTATAAGCTGTTGAATAGAAATAGATTCATCTGCTGTAACTTTAGTGTTTCTAGGTCAAGTGGGACTTTGTTTCTAGACTAAGTACAATTCCGCTAAAACGTTCCGGACTACGATAACACGTAAAAAGTGAGCCTCGATTGAAGGGTTTCATGCAAGTTTTTCTTATCTCTAGAAAGCGCGTATAAACTATGAATTCCTTATCTTAGCTATAGTGAGCGTGGTCTAGATCTTAACTGAATTGAGTCTTTAGAAGTTCTGTATTAGGATAGTATATGTATGAAACATATTAAACAGTTTCTAAATAAATGAAATGTATGTATACCTAGAAGTGGAGAGTAATTGAACATTATTAATTTTTATTACGTGTAACTTTTTGTGAAAATTTTATACAGTACATTTTCTTTGCGTGTATAACGTAGTTTATAGACCTTTTAATATACTTTCTTTGCACACATTATGTTCATACTGCCTATTTATTTACAAACGAGACAATAAGCCACCTGGTAAACTCCATACATACGAGGGTTAGGTAGTTAGCCATGAAAAAAAGCACATAAGAGAAAAAAAATTATTTTTCTACATAACTCCCTTCAACACTAATACACTTATTCTATCTTTTTTTCAATTGCCTCATACCCTCAGAAAAAAATTCCTTCGGTAACCCTGCAAAATATTCTTCAACAGCTTCTTTGAGTTCTTCATAAAAAGCAAAACGCTCTCCCCTGAGATGCTTTTTTAAATTTTTGAATAAGATGTCTGACGGAGCTAGGTCGGGGCTATAAGGTGGATGCCTTAACTCTATAAACCCACAGTCATTGATTATCTGCTGAACTTTGACTGTCTTATGAACCCGACAGTTGTCGTGCAGCAACAAGTTTTTTTGTGGATAAGAATGCGGGAATTTTCCCTCCAGAGCAGTTTTTAAATTTTTAATTGTTTCCGTAGGCCTCTCCATTTATGGTAGACCCCCTCGGCATATATTCAATAAGCAAGACTCCTTCAGCATCCCAGAAAACAGTTGCCATCAGTTTTTTTTCCAGAAATTTGTGTCGGCCTGTTTTTGGTGGTGGAGAGTCCTTATGAACACACTGCATGGATTCTTGTTTAGTAGGAGGGTCCCAGTGATTTGGGTATCCACCGTGCAGACATCTTCTTCATACCCAAATCGTCATGCAAAATTTTGAGAACACTTGTTTCGGATATACCGACTTCATTGTGGCAATGTCAGAGATCTTTACACGCCAATCTTTCAGTACCGAATTTTCCACTTTTCGCACGATGTCTTCAGTTCGGACTTTGGGTCATCATTGATTGATTCTCGACCCGATCAAAAGAGTTTGGACCAACATTTTACTTGAAAATATTATGGTGCATCTTCACACAGCAACCATTTGTTTGACATTGTCACATTTTTGTTCCATGGCTAGGTAGGTAACATAAAAATACGCCCTCGTAGTTTAGGATTATTTTGATCGGCATAACAAGTTTTGCTAATGGATTACTAGAAATAAAATACGGATAAATTTGTTACAAAGTTTTGTAAAAATTTGTGTTTTGGGCTGTAACTGATTATTTGTATTAAGATTGTTAATGTTGGCTTGCATGTATATTTTATAACATTTATTAAAGTATTACACAATTTTTTTTTAAATTTCATTAATCAGAGATATGAAAAAAAAAACATGATGGTTGTGATAATGCAGCAACGATGTCTTTAAAATCTACCATAAATTCGTCGCCTTCTTCTATTCTAAACGTGGTTTTCATGCGGTCTAAGGGTTACATACCTAAAACTTCAATTTCGTTTCCTTGTTTGTACATTTTGTACTATAATCACATAACGGTAGTCGACTGTTTTTCTCATTCTCTCAAGAACTTTAACTAATAAAAGTACGTCCTTGTTTGTGTTATCCCTTTTAACTTTAGAATTTTCAATTTATTCATTTTCCTGAAGAGAAACAAGCATTGTCAGTATTCACGTCGTCATCAGAATCATCATTAGTAACAGATTCAGCTACGTCACTTTCTGAGCAAAGGGTTTGACTTATGGACAGTAACGCGTCTACCAGGTTCAACGTTAAGTTTGGTTCCCTTTTTGACACGTCGACTGGAAGTGATTGAAAATCTCTATTGCTTTAAGTAATCTACAAAAATATTTTGCAGTTTACCTTCGTCTCATCTTCTCTGCATACTTTTTCTAACCCTCGGCCAGGATTCAAAGGTACCATGCCTATCGTATCGAATGTCGATAGTAGATTTGTTTTAACGGCGTTCGCTTCGTTATTGTGTAGAACTTTGTGGTCCATTTGGACCATAGCTTTTTGTCACAAATACGGGTTCACGTCTTGAAGCCGATACAAGTGCATAGAATTTTTTGGTATATAAATGAACGCGACATTATTTTCTTGGATTAAACGTGAAGCTAACTTATCACCAAATAAAATTTTATGCATATTCTTCCTTCTCGCATGTGGAATAAATAAATATTTAAACTAGTTATTGAAGGTTTGTGCCTCCATCCACCCTTGACTCGTTCTATTATAGAGAGCACCAGCTGTACAGCGCTTAACTGTACAACAGGGTTCCATTTTAGCCTTTTTTCTCTCCATTTCGCCAACATTTTTCCGCTCGGTAAATCGTACAGTGCTAATAGAATGCCGATTGCCAATACACACATAATAATAGAAGTGACCGATTTTGCAAAATTACAAACCTTTTCTGAATATTTAACGCAACACTGAAATATTAGTTTGTTGCGTCCCGGATTATCCAGCATATTGGTTTCCTCAAAATTATAGATATTGAGTGCAGAAACATCGATCGTAAGTTGAGTTACGTCAAATTGTTTTTAAAATTTGAAACTGAACATCCTTGTGCATTCAAAAGAATTTTACCAATATTTCTCAGATCAGACAAATTAAGGGAAAATCCCCATTCGCTACAAATAGTTGCACATTGATCGACGACTTTCCTTCGTTTAAACTAAATACCGTCCGACCGCCTTACTGTGACGCCAATGGCATTTGTTAAGAGATATGGAATTATTTACCTTTTTGCAGCCTGTTGTAGACCGAAACCCGCTTAAACAACTATGTGCAGAGCTTTATCTCTTGCTTCGTCATTATAATTGCGTACATCTTGTCTCTAACTTTCTCTTGTAAGATCATGGCATTATATTTTATTTGAAATTTGACCACACGAAAGAAAAGATAGAATTAGAATAAACATAACAACGATGGAGGCGGAATAATGATATTATGCAAACAAGAGATATCATCCTTAATGTCACAAGTTTAGCAAAACTATACATATAAACTTTGAGAAGTATGTTTTTAGTATGAAACGCACTTACCTGATTAACGACCAATAACTCACAAACACAATGTTAAACGAACTTGAACTACTACGCCACTACTAAACATAATTTCATTACGGACTGATTCAGTAAATACATGCGGTTCGAATCACAAGAAGTCGAACAGAACTACCTGAATAGCTGGTGCAATTCCGCCCAAATGTCGTGATGGAAGAGATGGTTCATTTAAGAACCAATCAATCCACTGGGGAGAAACCTGGAAGAACAAAAACAACACACACACACACACAGGCGCGATATTCTTCAGAAAATTTTTTCATTAAACGACATGCTCTATGGTACTGTTTATTTAAAGCGATTTTTGTAGGAACAGCAAAAACATGATTGCCTCGTATGGTCACGCTTGTACATTTTTGGCATATTCTTGTCACTTTCCTGACAATTGGTCAAATAATTCGGGATTAATACTTTTATCAACAACTTCTTGATTATTGTAATCAGCATTTGTTAATCGCTCAATTTCTCCAGCGTTTCTTCTGTTTAAACATCTGAACAATTATCAGACACGATTCTGAAAGCGTTTCTCCATGAAATGTAACTAAATTTGGTTTTTAAAATATTAAAATACGTTTCACCGACTGTTTTTAAATAATCATAAAGTTTTTTTATGTCCTTTCGTAATGATAATACTACTTTCTTTCTCCTTTTATTGTTTATTTGATCTTCCACTATACGTCGATTAACATTTGTAGGAAAATCATCTTCATATAATATTAAAAACGCCCCCACTAATACTTTCTGGTTATTTTGGTTCTTGACACACTCGGCAATCAACGATTTAGCGCATTTCCTTAACGCAGTACCAAGAGACGATGCTACTGTTGGTGCTTTGTAACAACGTTTTTCGCAATCATACTTGGCACATTGTCTGATGGCATTTACAGTAATATAATGTTTTAGATGAAAAACATCAGCCAACTCTGTAATTTCTTTACTTAATTCCATTATCGCCTATTTGAATCTTTCTAGTAATCGCATACT
Source organism: Vesta saturnalis (assembly GCA_036346205.1). Classification (NCBI taxonomy): domain Eukaryota; kingdom Metazoa; phylum Arthropoda; class Insecta; order Coleoptera; family Lampyridae; genus Vesta; species Vesta saturnalis. The sequence goes on from JARFJB010000168.1 coordinate 191,567, forward strand.
ACTACAAATCTGATCGTCATGATGGAGTCAGTAAGCTTATCTGCTAACTTATTTCCATATAGTATGATTTACTCGTCATACTTAATTAAACGAGTTATTGTATCGCTTCGAAGTACTGTCATCACAATATATGTATATATATATATATATATATATATATATATATATATATATATATATATATATATATATATATATATATATATATATATATATTATATCACCTCAATATATGGCCACCTCACACGAATTGTGGCCAAATATTCCTGCACGGGAAACTTATCGTCACAAAATCATATCAAAATAAAGGAGATCTAGTTCGGCATCCAGCAAATTACTTTTACGTTTATTTGGACTGAAATATATTTATTCAGAGTAATTTCTTTGAATTTGAACTGGTTTAGATTTTAAATAATTTTAATCCAAAATTATCTGAATTCAAAAATTTATAGTTTTGAAAGATGTATTATCTAACGATAGTAAATATCTGGTTTTAGCAATTCATATTGTGAAGCATAGCATGTTAATCAGTTCTGTGCAACTTCTCTTATCAATATTATAATAAGACATGTTCATGAACAAATTTAAACATATTAAATAAATTCATTATTATACAGCATTGATTAGACTAGTAAATGGTGCAGCAGTCTAATTTAATCAAAAATATACATGTTTCATTATAAAAAACTTAGCAAATATATGATCAGTAACTAGAGCATTTAAAATTAAATTAGTTTGAAGGTTTGGATACTGATTCTACGGGAAAAACATATGGCGCTTCTATACCATTTTGGAAAGCAGTAGACAAGAGGTCGGACGTAATCTTAGCATACGAAATGAATGGAAAATCTTTACCAAGAGATCATGGTTACCCAATAAGGGTTATTGTACCTGGTGTCGTTGGTGCCCGTAATGTTAAGTGGCTTGGTAAGTTAATCCACAATTTAAGTAGTACCTCATGTACTTTTGTTTGTATTGGTAGTTTAGAAAAGTCCTAGTTTTGCCAATAGACTGTATTATATAAATACTGGGACAATCGCCTAAACGCACGCAGCGTCATAAAAAACGAGCCTTCACGTTAGAGTAGTGCGGCTGCAAATCGAGTATTGTTTTCTCACGTCTTGTGATTATCAAATTCATAATAAATAAATATGCAGAATTCAGAATTGATACAGATGTGAAAAAATGTCTCAAAGATTTTTTCTAAATGTAAAAATGATACCGAAATCAAAAACTAATTTTACTATGAGATTTCGATATTATAATACACTGAAAGTCAAAAAGTGACCACCCTTAATAAAATCAAAATTAAGATAAGACTCTGTTGTTATTTGGGTTCGTTTGTATTTTATTATACTATTTTGATCAAGAGTGCTATGGTATGTATCAGTTGTTTTAATTTGACAACTAATTTGCCATTATTGTTTGTTTACATGCATTTTACAGTCGATTTTCTTAGAAGCGTGAATTTAAAACATGCTTCTTAATTTTTGTCAAATTTTGTTGATATGAGGTGTGTTATAACTAAATAATGCCTATAACTAGTGCTGATGCCGCACGAATCGTTGCTCTTATACAATATGGAAGAAGTCAAGCGTACGTATCAAGAAGGCTAGGTATACCAAGAACTACAGTACGGCGAGCATATCATCGCTTCTTAGAGACTAGTGGATATTTTCGCCGGCCTGTTCTGGCCGAAGAACAGCTGGTTCACGCAGACATGACCGTTTTGTTACACTGCAAGTGTTACGAAATCGCCATTCAACTGCTGTTACTGCAAGAAATCGTCTCCGGCAGGTGAGAAATGTTAACGTCAGTGTGCAAACTGTTAGACGCCGCCTCGATGAAGCTGGAATGAAAGCCAGGAGACCTGCCATTGGTCCCGACGTTCAACCTAGGCATCGATTGAATTTTGCTCGTCTACACTCTCACTGGACTATTGAAAAACGGAAAGGAATTCCCTTCACTGATGAATCGAGATTCTGTTAAGGTCTGGCGATGGGCAAGGGCCTGAAGACGCCGTAACGAAAGATATTGTGAAGCCACGATGTCCCAAAGAAGTTTTGGAGAAGGAGTTATGGTTTGGGTTGGCATTTCCTTTGATGCTCGCACTGAGCTTATTTTCATTGATGATTCTTTAACTGCATACAGGTATATTGAAGAAGTGTTAGCATATGCTGTAGTTCTTTTTGTTCCAGTAATTGGGGACAATTTTGTGTTAATGCAAGACCTCACGCCGCAAGAATTGTGACTGAGGTTCTTGAAGTGGTAGCCATTAACACACTGGACTGCAGTCTAGATATGAATATCATTGAACATCTCTGGGGTGAATTTCAGCGTATGGTTAGAGGTCGAATGGTTCAATCAGAGTTGAAAGTCGCACTGCAAGAAGAATATGAGAACATACCACAAGAGTATGTGCAAAGTTTGTGTCGATCCTTACCGAAGCGCATACAAATATTAATTAACGTTAGTGGAGGAAATACTCCATATTAAAACCTTATGTTAAAGTGTACCAAGTTTGTTTTCTATTTTCTACATAATGTAATTTATAATCCAATAAATCCTGTAAAATCAAAAAATATACAAAACTAGTTGCAAGTGTTTGTTTTATTCACTATGGAAACCGGCAGCATAAAGGGTTCCTATTTGGTTTTAAAATGTATGGGGTGGCCACTTTTTTTGGCTTTCAGTGTATATCAAATGATAATATCAACTTACAACTCTCAAAGACATTTGTAACCTTAAAATTAGGTATTAATATTTTCGAATAAGGGATTTATGACTTGTGAATATCTTCAATAAATGTTAACAAAAATGTATAGTATAGAATACAGATCAATTATTTCGTCCGAAGTATATTCAGAAGTCAACCAACAATAAAATTATTTTTGACTTGAGAGCTCAAAATGGTCCCATTAGTAGCAATGTGTGCAGCAAGGACGCAAGTCCACGATTTGCAGCGTGCCCATTTTAACATCTCGGTTCGAATCTCGAACATCACACAGTCTTTCCAGTTGTTGTATAATTCAGTGTGCCAATTAAATATTATAAATAACAAATTAAAGGATCAGTTTAAACTTTAAATTGTATAATAGAAAAGAAATTCAAAAATTTATTTTGATAAAATCTTGTTTATGAGATACTATCATTAACAAGTTCCAAACAACACTTCATAATGTAATGCACATCTGCTGATTAAATGTGAAATATTTTTTAAGGAAAAATAATTGTTTCACAAAAGGAAAGTGATTCTCACTGGCAACAAAATGATTATAAAGGTTTTTCACCTAGCATTGATTGGGATAATGTAGACTTTAGTAAAGCACCAGCTATCCAAGAATTACCTGTTACATCAGCAATTTGTAAACCAGAACCTGGTTCAACTATAAAAGTATATGATGGATATATTTCTGTACAAGGTACTGAAAAACATATTTGTTTCGTCATTGTTGTGATTTTTATTAAAAGGTTACGCCTGGTCAGGTGGTGGTAAAAAAATTATTAGGGTGGATGTTACAATAGATGAAGGTGACACTTGGCACATCGCTAATTTAAGTCACCAAGATTCAAGTTCACCACCTCAACATTGGTCTTGGACTTTATGGTCTGCAAAAATTCCAGTTTCAAAAGGAAAAAACAGGTTTACCTTTAAACAATTTATTTGACCTTTTGTAAATTATTTTTTAGGTTGATATACAAGTGAAAGCAGTTGATTCTGACTATAATACTCAACCTGAACAATTTAAAAATATATGGAACTTAAGAGGAGTTCTTAGTAATGCTTACCATCGTGTCCCAATTAATCTTCAATGGTAGTGATAAAAATATGCATTTATGTATGTAAAAGATATTAAATACAATTTTATTAAATCGATTATAAAATCATTATAAATTTTATTTCCTATTAAAATTATTTCCTACAGTAATATACACACACACGCACACAACTGCACCATACTAAAGACTAATTTATAACTAAGTGTAGTTAAATCTTAACTTTAATGGCAGTATGTTACTATAATTGGTTGTCTTTTCAAGATGTGCCGTTATATCTTACAAAAGAAATTATAAAATATGTTTATAAAATATTAATAATATCATATCGTTAACTTTATCAAAAACCACATAAAAATGTGAAATCATGTGTAAAAGAATAAACTTTATTAACACATTGACTGCCATGTGTACCAAATTGATTCATTTTGATGTTCACCCCCAAGCGCTATGTATAGATTTGATACACAAGTAGTGTTCTGTTTCTGGACCTGTGAATCGTGTTTATTCACATTTTATATTGGATTCAAGTGCATGGGTGACCTCTGGAGGCTTGTAGGTAAAGCTTTCTTGCTTTAGAGGTTTTTTTTTTACTTTTTTTGTGGTTTTCACATTTTTTTTCTAACTTGTATAAGGTAAACAAACACACCAGTAATTAACAGTTTGGATTTTAAACACTGACAATTTAATATTTTTGCTCATTTAAGTAGGAAATCTGATATACTAGTGTATTTGGCAACACTGTAAAATAATAGGAGAGATGTACACAAACGGCCATTGTTTTAAAATGATGAAAGTATGGACAATATTTTTTTAATTTATCACTTTAAGAGATATTAACTGAAACTTCAGGCAGGGGTATTTTGCATTACTGTGTTACCGGTAGTTGTTTATTTTCAGTTGTTCCGGCTATAACCTCACTTTAGGTGGGTGTCGATCACAAGAATCCCAATATCATAGTAATCTCCAGTGATCGACATCTCGTGCCGATCGCTGGTGCAATATAAATTCCAGTGTTCGGCACATTATTGCTTCATTTTTATTCCATTTTTGTGTAGGGCGATGCCGCCAAAATTTAAATACCGCCAGGAGCAAATGGATTTGGCCATCCAGGCCGTTGCCCTAGGCGTATCGGTTGTAACTGCTGCGAGAACAACCAAGATGCCTCGAACATCATTACTTGGTAAAACATCTGGAAGAAGCCCTGCATATCGAAGAACGGTTCCACCATTTATATTAACTGCTCAAGAGAAAAACATACTAGTTGGATGGGTTCTTTTATTAGGAACAACTTTTAGACAGTGTGCAGTTGATAATTCAGGAGGATAATAGAAAATGCCCATTTACTGGTGGAAGGCCTGGAAAAAAATGGTTTGCATCTTTTCTCAAAAGGCATCAGTCCAATAATTGCACAGAATCTTACTCCTGCTAGAGAAAGTGTGACTGAGGAACAGATTCGACAGTTTAAGGATGGCAGGGAATATTTATAATCAAAGGATTTACTTAGAATAACCTGCATTTAATTTTATTATAATCTTGTGTCTATACCAGTAACACTCTTCTTTGTTTATTTTTGTTCTGTAATAATGTTTACCCGCTATATAATTTGATAACTTTGTCCTGTAATTGGTGTAAAACTTTTGGGCACATAAATATTATTATTATATGTACAGTGGCGTAGAACGCAAGGGGTAGTAGTTAATCCCTAATTTCTACGTCAATGGAGTAAATTGGGTTTTTTAATTATAACGCGAAACCTTGATGTTTTTTAGATAAAAAAGGTATACTTTGTTTAAATCGATACCTTTAACAGTTTCTAAGACATTTGCATTTTTAGGTATTTATTACCAACTGCTTAGGGAGGTTATTAACTTTGCCACCCTGTACCTCAAAACCAACCACTAATGGACTTACGTTTATATGAAAGTTTTGTGTTAAAATCATTAGATCTATCATTTGCTGAATTACGTGTATTCTTCCCGAAACATTGATTTTCACATTTTGATCTTTCCCAAATACTCAAAATAATAATATCCTGCCTAGGCAGTTGTTAATACATACCTAAAAATGCAAATATCTTAGAAACTGTTAAAGTTATCGATTTAGATAAACTATACCCTGTTTACCTGAAAAACGTCAACGTTTCGCATTTTAATAAAAATATTCTGTTTACTCCATTGGCGTAGAAATTAGGGAGTAAACGTTGCACCATCTTTTGCGTTCTACTCTACTATACATAATAAAAACGTATTAAGAAGCTAAAAACCAATGTACTTTATATCTCTCTTTATTATACCAACAATGAGAAAAATACCTTTTTCGTTTTGGAGATATTTAAAAAATCAACTTTTTTTTCTTGTGCCTTTGACACCTTGTATCTCCAAAACGAAGCACTATTGGACTTAAGTTTATATGAAAGTTTTGTGTTAAAATGAATAGATCTATCATTTCCTGAAGTTAACGTGTATTCTTCCCGCAACGCCCTGTATATAGTTTTCTAAATGTTTTATTTGTTATTTTTTGTGTTTATACAACTTTTGTTTGCCTGTGTATCAAAATCATACACATGACCTGAGCCCAAAAAATTTAACTCCCAGGCTAAGGGATAATTTTGATTCACGCGCCATTTTGGAAATGGCTGGGGCAAATACTTTGCACCAACAAACCAAGTTATAAAATAAAAAGGGAAATATTGAAAAAGGAGGTGCTTGGAATGGGGGTGTAAACCATGAGCATTGAACAAAATCTATTTGAAATGTAATTTGTTTTACATACACTAAAAAGGCATTCATAGTAAAAGTTTACACAATATATTCACTTTGTATTTTTCAGGCATTAAACTGCACATATTACGCAAACTATAGAATTTGTCTTGTGAGCAGCTGAAGGAAAAGGTATTCATGTACTATAATTCTTCAGTTTTAAACCTTCAATTTTAATGAGATGCAGTATTACCAGATTTGTTAAATTTCATTAATATAAAGTTGCCTCTATGAGTAAATGTAATTGGACTAATCTATACCAAGGTAACTGCACCTATTTCTGACACCACTCCAATAGCTGACACTTTCATGCAATAATGACCAAAATAAGATAATATTAACAAATATGCTTAATCTGTTTTATGGATATGGTAAAGCTATAATTCTTAGATATATTAAAATTGGCAACACTGGTTGATACCTAACCTTAAGCAAGTTTGTGAATTATTTGTTGGCGCGTGAGGTAACATTTGCTATTGCAGCTTAAACTCTAGTATAAATAGCTAAGCAAGACGTGTTGAATTGTTTGGATTCAAACATATTATTTTGTATGAAGGTATATTCGATAACGTTTACAGTATTTATAACATATAGAAAAATCTAATAAGGTTAAGTTGGCCAAAAACTTTTTATGATTACAATATAATTGAGCTTAGTTAAAATCTGATATGACGCATTTATCCAATAGCTGACACGTGTCAGCTATTGGCTGCAATAAATGTCAGGTATTGGCTCGCATAATTTGTAATTGTTTTATTTGAGCCATGTTACCAATTTGATATATCTGTACCCTATATAATTATTTAATTTATCAATAATAAAATATAATACCTAACAATTGTTCTATTGTGATTCTTAGATGCCTAACCCAATTAAATATAATTCTGAAAATTTGAAACACGCTTTGGATGCAGTAGAAAGGGGTATCCCTATATCCACAGCAAGTAGACAGTTTGGTGTGCCAAGAACAACACTTCTATATAAAAAAAGAGGAATTCATCCAAAATTTTGCCGTAAAGGTCCTCGTACAAACTTTACCAATGAAGACGAAATGGTTTTAGTACGCTGGATTATGACATTGGCAGATAGAGGTTTCCCCATTACGAAAATACAGTTGATTGATTACGTAGAATTAATTTTTAAACACAACCAACGTCCTAACAACTTCACCAATGGTCAGCCTGGCAAGAAGTGGTATGATTCATTCCTGAAAAGATTCCCAGAAGTAGCACAAAGAGTCAGCCAAAATCTGCATAGTTGAAAGATTCGTGGAAAAATACGGTTACATCATGGAGACTTTCTAATTCTGGAGTAAAACTCAATAGGCGATTCTTCAACGGTATTAAAAAAAGCTGTTGATACAGCTGTGACTCCTGAAATTGTGCGAAACGGTTTAAAAAGTACAGGCCTCCATCCGTTTGATAAAAATGCAATAAAATATAATAAATATTTCAAAGTAACACCATCCCTAAATGATAGAAATTAAGCTACTGATTTTACAAATAATCCTCTTACATATTTTGAGACATTTATTGACAGCGACGTTTTAAATTCGTTTAGATATGTGGATAATTGGACCGGTGAGTTGCATCACATATCCTTGTATGATGTGTGGAGAAAAATTAGAAATGCTAACACTACTTAACTGGTTAAACAAGGAAGTGTAGAAATGGAAACTAATAACAACTCACAAGTAGTAATACAAAATAACGATGAAGATGATGATGTAACTGAAACATCTGTACACTCTAATACTCTGCTAACTGATTTCAGCAATCAGAAATAGAAGATACTATATCTGTTGAGCTGGATAATGAAGGTAATGCTACTACTAACTTGGAAAAGCAAAGACAAAATGAATCTTCTCCTGTTTTCGATCCTAGTACTAGTGAAACAAATATTAAGAACAATGTACCTTCGGGTATACCAAGTCCATTTAAGACTTGTTGTTGTGGCCTAAAAATAATTCTACACCAAAGCAAAAACGTACCAACGTTAGATTGCCATCAGTTGCAACCTCAGTTCAGTGGAAACAATATCATGTAAAACAACAAGAAGTAAAAGCAAAGAAAGAAGTCGCAAAACAAAAAAAGAGAAAATTACCTGAATCTAATGATGCATCTTCATCAGAACCAGATGATGAGAATAATTCACAAGATATACAGAAGCTAAGTTTTAGTGATCTTTTGATTGCTGACAATGTGATTGTGCGGTACGAAGATGAATATTTTCCCGGAATAATTTTAGAACTGAAGCATGATAAAATGTATGTCAGTGCCATGTTTAAAAGTAGCTTAAATACATGGAAGTGGCCCAGTAAGAAAGATCAGTTTTGGTATGAACCCGATGACATCATCGAAAAAATTGAATCGCCGTCCGAATCTAATTCTCGTGGTGCTTATAAGGTTCCAGAAATCGTTAAATATAATTGTTTTACCTTTAATGTTTAAAAAAATATACTTATTTTGTGGTTTTGTAGGTAATTTGTATCCTTATTTTTAAATTTTTGAAAAATTAGATAAGCACATCGTTTCAAACAGGTTTTTTTGCTTAAACTGTCAGGTATTGGTGCATTTACCTTATTTATAAAAAAACAAACTAAGCACACAATAAATGTACATGAATATTTGTTTAATGTATGATTAAGAATAATTTTAAAAATAGCATAATTGAATTCAAAATTTTCATAAAAGTTGGGTTACATGTGTGGTGGAATTTACAACTACTCTAATAGAGCTAAATCAGATCTAATATGCATCCACTTACAGCAGTCACGATAGTAAATGGGAAGGAGGAGCACGGTTGAAGCAGTACCAGCAGAATTTTGGTCCACAAAGTCTCAATATGTCTATATGTCACAATTATGAATGTAGGCTACATTGACCTTTTCGTATCTCGATAATTCGATTAAATTACAGTATTTTGGTTTAACCCTCTCATGCGCCGTGTCCTCAAATGAGGACATTTCATTATTTCATTATAAATTATCTAAATACTTCTGTAAACTGCAATTTACTGTAGTAGATCATTCATAAAACTTTGAAAGATTACGCTATTGACCACAAGATGACATAACAAGTTATTTAATAATTTTTGGAGCTCCATCAATTGCATTCTAACCTATGTTTCTGATATTGTGTGCGTGCCTCTGAGAATATCAACTTCAACATCGTGATTACCTTTGATTAGGCCATTTAAAACGTAAGTAAAAATATTTTCAGTTGTCCCAATTAGTGTAGTTTTATGAACAAATAAATGTTTTCTCAATTTCATATTTATTTGTCATAAATCTCGATTTATTGTATGTCCTCACTTGAGGATAATGTTCAATAATGGCAATAAAGTTTTTGTCCTCAGATGAGGACATATACATGTCAAATTTTCTTATTTAGCTATTTTCATGCATTTTCTTATTTCTATTACAGCTAATTATGGATAAACAAGAGAATGCATTGTCGAGTGAACCTGGTTGCAGCCATCATTTAGCACAGGGAAGTTCTATACCAAAACCACTGTCCAAAAATGAGGTGGAAAGTCTCCCATATAGTTCCAGTGAAGATGAATATGAAAAACATGAATCAGTAGAGTCTTTGCATGAAAAGGAGAAAGCTGTACACACCGGCATTAAAGAGAAGAATGAATATAGGATGCGAAAGGAAAATAAGGAATTAAGGGATAAAAGGCGAATATTTACCGAAGAGGAACTTGAGTCTCTAATTTATAATGACTTGTCAGTAGATGAATTTGAGTTTTCAGAAAGTGAAGAAGACTATTTGCCAGAATCAGAAGGAACAAGTTCAAGTGACAGTGAATCAGAGCACCTAGAAGAAGATAATATTGACGGGGGAGAAACAAAGCTAAATAAGCAAAAGACAAATAATGTCGCAAATACGCAAAAGGCAAATAAGCAGAGCGACAAAACCAAAAATACTTCTATATGGACTTTGACAAAAGACAACAGTTATTCTGGTGATATTCCAAAAGTATCCAAGGAACATAAGACCAACGTAAAATTTGATACACCTTTGGAATACATTCATTATTTTTTTCCAGAAGATTTTTTACGAGAAATTGTGTTTCAAACCAACCTTTATGCTCATAGAAATAATAAAGTAAACTTCAATCTTAGTCTAAATGAACTGAAAATTTATTTCGGAATTACCATAATGATGACCTATATTAAATATCCACGAATACGTCATTATTGGTCATCAGAAGGAGGTTTACGAATGACATTTATTTCAGAAGCAATGAGCCAAAAGAGGTACGAAGAAATTAGGAGGTATCTGCATTTTATGGATGATGATACCATTAGCGAAAACAATACAGACAAACTGATTAGAGTACGTCCTGTTTTGAACCAGCTTCACGATACTTTTCATTCCGCCGTCCAGCCTGAAGAGTATATGTCGGTGGATGAAATGGTTATACCATTCAAGGGGCGTTCAGGTCTAAAGCAATACTTACCCAAAAAGTGGGGTTATAAGGTTTGGGTTCGTGCAGGTACATCAGGGTATGCATATTGTTTTGAAGTCGATGCAAGAATTCCTACTGTAAAAGTAAAACTAGGTACATATGCATAAGGTGTGATATCGCGTTATGCCCAGAGTGTTTCCAAGAATTTCATACTCGAAAGCGATATCACTTCTTGTCTATTTTGCATATTTTGATTATAATTTGACTATTTATTATATTTTTACGTTTCAGTGTTTTTTAGATTATTTTATTTAGTTTACTCATTTCATAACAATAAAATCATTTATACTGTTTCAATGATTTATTTATAATAATCTGCATTCAATTTTCTGTCCCCATATGAGGACATCGGTAAAGTAAAAAAGTTCATGGATTTTGTTCCCATATGAGGACACAAAAAAAATGTCTATAAAATGTTCTAATTTGAATTTTAATTTTTACAATTTTTGAAGGTAACTGAACATAATACAAACACAAAAATAATTTTATATTTTACTTTCTGATGAATGTAAAAAGTTGCGCATGAAAGGAATGAATTGAAGGGTAAAATAAATAAAATAAGCAATCTATTCGATTTCGATTCTTCTAATTCTAACGATAGTACAGTGAAATTTAACTGAAATAATATTGTTTAAAGATTATTAGGATTGCAGATGTTTTCCATTTGTACTATTCCTGAGTAAATTGCATGCACTGAACACATTAATCTAAATTCAGACACAAAAAAATGACCGAATTATAAGAATGTATTTGTAGTTTTTCAATGGAATATATAACCAATGTATAAAGAGAACAATGATGTAACAAAATTCAATTTTGCAAATAGACAAACAAATGTATTACACAATCAAAACAGTTAATAAGTGGAAAATACAGATAAATTTTAGATTTTAAAATAGATAAGAATTTTGAAGATTATTATTTCAACAATTCTTCAGTATTTTAGCAACATCTATAATGATACAAAATAAAGTTCTAGAAAGTATGCTGGATGTTATATCATGAAGTGAAGCTCGTTTTATTTCCACTATGATGTCTTTTTGACAATAAGCCAGTGAAAGGATTCTACATTTTTGTAAATTCTAATGATCATGATGAAATTTCAATTACACATTATATTTTACACGAAATTGGTCATTAGTGGAGGTTCAAACAGTGTTAAAAAATCAAGAAAATTCAATTTAGATACATTGTTAGCTTATCAATTTAATTTGATACTAATATTTTTTACCCATGCTCGGACCTTGCCCATTTCTTGTAATTTAGTACCACATGTATTAGATGAATTTGTTCACTCAGTTGCTCAGGTCATACCAAACCAAATGAAATTTTTATTACAAGGACTAAACACTGTTTAGTTGCTTATCGCAAAAATAATATGAAAATGTGATTTAGAATTGTCTAATAGTTTGGTGACAGTTTAAGTGTTACGAATTAATCCAATATATCTACTTTAGTAAATATTTAGATTTTAAATTGACATTTTACTGTATGGAAACGAAAAATTTCGAATTTTAAAACAAATGGTTAGGAGAGGTATGATTAATCAGCTTAGCTCCATCAACCATGTGGCTTACGAGCCACTACTGACTACAATTATTGAATAAGGAGATCACAAAGTACTTTGTTGACAACATTAACATACTAGCAAATCAATATTAATAGAATTTCTGAAAATAGGAGTAGAAGTCAATTACAAGTGAAAGTCAAAGTTCAGAGAGCAAGCTATAGATCATAATATAATATTGATGAATTTATGTAGTGGTAACAAACTTCTCTACACTTTATCTAGTTTCAAGAAATTGGAACATATGCATGATTTCATGTGATCAATGTCAACTGTCAAAATACAACAAAGGCATAATATTAGAATATTAACGCGCTAAGCGCCATATATACCTAAAAAAAATTTCTCGGGATCTCAATCTAATTTTGTCTGAAACAATTTTGGTCTGTTGAATAATAAATAACCATCATGTTTTTGAGAGATAGTTGTATTCCAAACATTTTTAGCAACATGGCATATACGAAGAAGAACAAACATGG